>PVJD01005517.1:0-114269 GCA_004026545.1 Mormoops blainvillei | reverse complement strand
GCCTTGAGTGCTGAGTGAGCCCACACACCCTTGATTGGGAGGGACAACTTCGGAGCCAGCTGGCAGCCCCTGAGCAAGCACGAGTATTCAGGGCACAGGGACTTCACTGTGTGGCTGCCAGAGCCTCTGTCTCAGAGAAGTATCATGGCCAGCCAAGAAACAAATGCCATTTCTTCCACTTCCTTTTTCTTCTCTTTGCTGACCCAGTGGCACTGCTGACCTGCCCGCCAGATTTAATTGCAGGCTGGGAGAGAAGGTCTGGTGTTTTTCCCTAAGGAAAAAACGACTTACTTCAGCTGGTGGGAGATGTGTTTTCAAAAAGGCAGGGGGACTGTCGGGCAGGGAAGCCCAAATGATCAGCACTCTCAGTGAGAGCTTCCAGCTAGCCTCCAGAATGAACTAACAGCAGAAGGAGACATGACCAAGAAACAGCTCACATTGCTGGGATTTAGGGCAGAGCCAGGAATATTTGGAGGTGACCTAGAAATCTTCCCGGGTCCTGCTCCAGCCCATGCATACATCTGAAGCGTTGTTGCTTACCCATTGCACAGTGGTTTAGCAACATGTAACATGCATAGTAGGCTCACAAGTCCAGACCCATGTTTCACAAATATAGGTCCAGTACTTTGTCTTTATTCTTTTAGCATCCTCATTCTCTTTTGGATACTCAAGGCGGATGTCAAAGAAAATTGTGGTCTGCCCAAAGCATCATAGGTCACATGAGGGGATATAAAATTACATGAGAAATGCCATCTCTCTCATAGGACTGGTAACATAAATGTTACCTATTCTTCACTTACATTGAATCATTAACTATGAACTCAAATAGATTGGTGAGTAAAGGAAAACAGTAAAACTTTGATCTCCATTAGATGGATTTTAAAAATAAAAGGCAAACAGCTAAGAAGAGTTAGGTAGGCATAGCTCTGAACCCTCAGTTTAACAACTCTGGCTAAGTAAACTTGGATAACTTAACTTAAATTTTCTGAGCTTCATTTTCTTTATTTGTAAAAGAAAATATTTTCTTTTACTTGAGTAGAGATTAAGGGACAATAATATATGTAATGTACCTAGCGTAGTACTGACTTCTGGTAAATACTCAATAAATATAATAATAATGACAATAATAAACTAATTTGTAACACTAGTTTAAATGTCAGAGATGATAAAAATTTATGTATACACACTTCATACATGTAACTATATTTTATCTTTTAGGAAAATGTAGAAGGATGTGTTTCCTATAATAAAAAAGAATCTTACTTGATTTCCAATAAGTTGTATTTTCGGTAACCAGGGCAAATCTCTGTCAAATAGTTTATAAACAAAATTAAGATAGATATTGGTAAGTGTACTTACCAAAAATAACTAATTTCTTAATCAGTATAAAAAAATTAAGCTTCTGCTTATTAAAGAGATTTAAATTTCATACAAATTCACTTATTAATAAGCCCATATTATTCGAATAATTTTAAGTATGCAATTCTGGGAGTTTGTGCACTCTTTTATATTATAAAAGACACTGGAGAGACACATGAAGAGATATTTGTACACCCACGCTCATTGTTCTGTTATTCAGAATAGCCAACAGGTGGAAGTAATCCTAATGTCCAGTGATGGGTTAATGGACAGATGAAACATTTTATGCACACACACACACACACACACACACACACACAGAATTTTCCTCTTTTTAAAAGGCTGAATGATATTTCATTATATATATGATATATATAGATATAGATAGGTGATACATACATACCATATATATATTGAAATATCATTCAGCCCTTTCAAAAAGGGAAAATTCTATGTCATGTGCTACAATATGGATGAAACTTGAGGACTTTATACTAAGTAAAATAAGCCAGTCACAAAAAGACAAGTACTCTGTGATATCACTAATCTAAGGTACCTAAAGTAGTCAATATCATAGAAACAGAAAGTAGAATGAGGGTTGCCAGGGGCGAGGGAGGGAAATGGAGCATTGTTTAGTGGACACAGAAATTCTATTTGGCAGATAAAAAGGTCTAGAGATCTGTTGTACAACAGTATGAATATACTTAACAATTCTGAACTTTACACTTAAAAATACATGGTAAATTTTAGCACTTCTAGCCAGGATGGAGGTGTAAGTAGATACACTTCACTTCCTTGCACAACCAAAAGAAGGACTACAACCAATTTAAAAACAAAATACAACCAGAACTGCCAGAAAACTGAACTGTAAGGAAATCTGACAACCAAGGAGTTAAAGAAGAAACATTCATCCAGACTGGTGTGCCGAGACAAAGAAATATGGCCCAAATAAAAGAACAAATCAAAACTCCAGAAAAAGAACTAAGCAATGAGGAGATAGACAACCTATCAGATGTAGAGTTCAAAACACTGGTAATCAGGATGCTCACAGGAATGATTGAGTATGGACACAAAATGAAGGAAGAAGTGAAGGCTATACAAAGTGAAATAAAGAAAAGCATACAGGGAACCAATGGTGAAGGAAAAAAACTGGGACTAACATCAACAATTTGGAACAGAAGAAAGAAAGAAATATCCAACTGGAACAGGATGAAGAAACAAGAATTCAAAATAATGAGGAGAGGCTGAGGAACCTCTGGGACAATTTTAAATACTCTATCATCCGAATCATAGGGGTGCCAGAAGGAGAAGAGAAAGAGCAATAAATTGAAAACTTATTTGAAAAAATAATGAAGGAAAACTTCCCCAATCTGGTGGAGGAGATAGACATGCAAGTCCAGGAAGCACAGAGAATCCCAGAGAAGTTGGACCCACTCAAGGAGGCATATCCGAGACATATCATAATTAACTTGCCCAAGAGGAAAGATAAGGAGAAAAATCTTAAAAGCAGCAACAGAAAAGGAGAGAGTTATCTAAAAAGGGGTTTCCATAAGACTATCGGCTCATTTCTCAGAAGAAACCTCATGGGCAAGAAGGTGCTGGAAAGAAGTATTTGAAGTCATGAAAGGCGAGGACCTACAGCCTAGATTACTCTATCCAGTAAAGCTATTAATTAGAATGGAAGGGCAGATAAAGTGCTTCCCAGATAAGGTAAAGTTCGTCATCACCAAGCCCTTATTCTGTGAAATGTTAAAGGGACTTATCTAAGAAAAAGAAGATCAAAACTATGAATAGTAAAATGACAGCACACTCACAACTATCAACAATTGAACCTAAAAAACAAAAACGAAAGCAAAATAAGCAAACTAGAACAGGAACGGAATCACAGAAATGGAGATCACATGGAGGATTACCAGTGGGGAGGGGGTAGGAGAGAATAGGGGAAAAGGTGCAGGGAATAAGAAGCATAATTAGTAGGTATAAAATAGACAAGGGGAGGATAAGAATAGTATAGGAAATGGAGAAGCCAAAGAACTTATATGTATGACCCATAGACATGAACTAAGGGGTGGATGGGAATGATGGAGGGTTGGGGTGGTACAGGGAGGAGGGGGATAAAGGGAGAAAATAATAGGACGACTGTAATAGCGTAATCAATAAAATACACTTTAAAAAATTTAAAAAATAAAGTAAAAAATAAAAAGACGTGATTAAAAAATAGATGGTAAATTTTATGTTATGTGTTTTTTAACCACAATTTTTAAAAAGATACTGGATAGGCTTCATCTTTGCTATTTTCATATTAAACAAAAGATAAACTAAAAGGCTGCTATTTTTTTTTCTTTTGGTTAAATCATGTCAAATTTTTGCCTAGAGTCTGAGATGCAGTGCCCATCTTCCCCTTCAATTTAGAGACATTTTCAGTTATAAAAAGAATTAAAATGAAACATGAAAACTAGTATTAGTCTTTCTTAACATTTTAACATAACCTTCTCCATGTTTAAAATGAAAGAATCTAGCTAAAGTTAATCTTTAAATAGAAAATTAATTAGAACCAGAAATATAAATAGCAAGAACTTCTTGCTGCTGTAAGTCCTTTGCAATTGCTAAGAAAGAAAATGCTCATTTCCCACCATCCAGTCTAGACTAGAAACCAACTTGGATGAGTGAACTATTATGATAAGATGTATCTGGTTACAGCTCTTACAAAACTTCAATTTTCTTTCAACACAATACGCATCACTTTTGACAGTCCTGCCCCAGAGGAGACAGAAGCCTTTACAAATTTGTTATCACTCAATCGGCCCCGTTCTCTGCTTTAGAGGTCAGAGGTCCAGAGGTTATAAAGCTCATACGAACCTTCGAATGATATTTGTAGGGAGAGTCCAGGCTAACCTGCAGAGAAAAGCTGAGGGAATTTATTGCTTTTAAATATTTTTGATAACTTGTTGTTTTTCCCTATAAAAACACAAAGGGACAAGGGCACTGTGTAGTAGAAAATGTCTTAGATTTGACATTAGAAGTCCTTGATTCCAGAACTTCTGTTCACTAGCTTTTTGAATCTGAATGAGGCACGTGAAGTATCCAAGTTTTTATTTCCTCATTCTGTAAAGTAGGTCATGGGCAGATTCAGTACAACTTTTAGATTCTGTACTTTGAAGCCTTTCTTTGGCTGTGTCCCTTCCTACAGAACTAAGAGTGAAAGGGACCAAGGGAGACTGGGCCCACCCTGAACCTACTCGTCCCACTTATAGACCATAGTCTGATACACAGGTTCGCAGTGTTCTCTGCCCCAGTGGACCTGGCCCTGTTCTCGGACAGCATGAGCGTGTCATCTGCTCCTTCCTCCTGACCAGCACTGAGATGCTGGGGAACACATCCAGGTCTCTGAAGTAGCCAAGTAGGGTCTATTTGCATGCGGAGCGGACAGACTTGGACATATAGGTTAGAGTGTCCACATACAAGTTTCAAGGGTCCTTCTGGCACAGGACTGAGCTGGGAATGAGGAAAAAAAAGAGGACAGGCCATGGATGGGAGGTTTATGTTTGCATTTTTGCCCAGGGCTTCACGAATATTTATGGGCAGGTTTGGCATATCAGCCTCTCTTATTGTACGGTTCATTACAAGACCAGATACTGAACAGCCCTTCTTTGTCAGACAGAGTGAAACTCTATTAAGAAGGAGATAAGAAGAATCATGACTTAGAAATGGTCATAGTCTGACAGAGGAGGTCTATAATTATAAACATATACTTTCGACACTATGTGTAAAGGGCTGTGAACCCCCACCTTCCCCTTCCCCTCTACATCAGCTCAAATGACCACAGAGCCCTGAACCTGCTACATCATTGGAAAAAATGCAAATTAAGATCCTATTGGTGGCCAAAGATTTTGTGAGAAGACCTTGCATTCAAATTAATTGGGGCGTATTTGTCTTCCCCACCTGTACTGAAGACATCTTCCCCAGCAGAGAATTAAGAGCCTCCAAATCTGGAGTCATATAGGTGGGTTTGAACCTTTCTCTGTCATCTATTATTTACGTGACTTACAACTAATAGCTTCTCTAAGCTCAGTTTTTTAATTTGTAAAATGGAGATAAGTCTCTTTTCCTCTACAAAATGAAATCACTGTGAGGATTACACACAATGAAATTTGTAAAGTACTTTGCATAAGAGCTGGCATATAGTAAGCACTCAATAAATGATGGCTATTATTTTTAAAAAACTGAGGAAGTCAGCTGGACTTACATGCACAGCATATCTATTTTTTATAACACTATCTTGCATTTTCCAAGAGCCAGTACAAAATGAAACTTTAAACTAAAGAAGTGCCTTCAAGCTGTTAACATTCCTGCTTGATTAGAAACAACTTCTTTGAGGGTATAGATTGAATCTTTTCTGTTTTTCTTTTTCACACCTAGCATGGTCCCCGGCATGGTACATTTTGAATGAATTTAGAAGAGAGCAAACACTATTTTCCAAGGTATATTCAATGTTATGATCATCTACATTCAACTGAAAACAAGGCAGTGATGAGTTGTCTAATGACAGATACAGTGAACACAGACTTTACTCTCACTATTTACCAAACTCTACACTTGCTAATAAACCAGTGAGATCTGAATTCTTAGCTAAAAATTCCTTAGCTGATTCTTTCAGACTATGAATTCCAAATAAGGAAATTGTCAATGAAACCATTTCTGTGCATCGATGGGCTTTATATATTCAACTTCCATGGAGCCAGTGAGAATTGTCTAAGAAATAGCATTTAACTGTGTTATCAGAATATTTATTGAAATTATGACTGTGTATATTATCACCTTTTCCTGTAATTCGTTGTTTTGAGTCACCAAGACTAACAAAAGGCAAAAACTTCTTTTCAAGTGACAGTTGTTTCTCCCTTCCTACTCTCTATGGGAACATATCTCTGGAACTGTATTAGAAACCAATGGTAAAATGTGATTCAATATTCAATATTTCTTTTAATGTACAACTTTTTAAAAAGCTCACTTAAGTGGTAATTTTCAGAAATGTTAGCAATCAGATAATATCCTATTCCCATTATACCCGGCTTGATTTGCTATAATACTCCTGGGTCTGACTTTTATTTTCCCTTGAGGTTTTATTGTCATTCTGTGATCTTTCAGAGTTGATGTTTACACAGAAGAAATTTAAAAATAGCCTGATTTTAGCTTTTCTCATAGTAAATTGTAATAGGTGTTTGTTGTTGTATTTTTTTTTTTGTCCTTGCTTAGATGCTTATACATTTCACATAATTTAAACTTTTTTCATTTTCTGTGCTGGCCTTGGTTTTTTGGGCATTGATTTTCGTTTACTTAATCTGTGATGTAAATGAATATGAAGGGAACCGAATCGAAGCTGAAAGCAGCAGGAGCAAACTCGGGGAGGGATTTGAGGGCGGCGGGGGTGGGGTGGGGTGTATGTTCACTGTATACCATTCTATATGGAAGCTTGTAGAAAGCGGTGTTGTAAATTCCATGCTATGACACGCTCTGGGATGAGGAGGGTACCTGTGGCCAGCAGGGAGGAGCCTGGGAACTGAGAGCCCCAGGAGGATTTCGCCATAGACAGGAGTCAGCAGGATGGGGCCTTGGCAAAGAGCAAACAAGAGTTTTAGTAGCCGTTGATATGTGAAAAAGTCCAGGAGGCCCTGAGGGAACTTCTAGGCCTCAGGAACTGTTGGTGTCTGAAGAGCGCCTAATCATAGCTCCTGTGCCCTCTGGGTGGATATAAGAAATAGGTGGGAGGCAGGGTGGATTTTTGTTAATACCAACAATCAGGACAGAAGTGTAAGTTCGCTGAAACTAATGCCCTAAAACTTTTGGGTTTGGAGCCCCAGAATAATACCAAACCCTATGACTCCTAAGGAGAGGGCTCAGACCTCAGCGGTGCAGTGTCAGGAGACGGCTAGTTTGCACACCTACCTTGGGGTGCACAGACGCTGACCGAGGTCTTAGTGGGAAGAGTGGACAGTTTTGAAGTGTTGCCTGTATACTGGGTGCTCTGCTAGCTTCTTTGTGTTTACTGTTTAAGCCCCACAACCCCTTTATAAAAGGTGGAGACTGTAATCCCATTTTAGAGGTAAAAACTGAGCTTTTTTGAATTAGACACTTGTAAAAATGTCATAGCCTGGTACATACTTATTTCTTGTCATTCACTGCTCTTACTAAAAATATTTTCAGTTTTTGATAGTTTTATAAATATCTCAGTAGAATTTCTCAAGAAGAGATTTAGGGGTCTCCTCATTTTACCATCTCTTCATAGTGTCACTGAAAGCAAGTCCGGTTGCCTGCCTCTATGAAAGCTGATACTCGAGAGGCAGGTACTGATGTAAAGGAAAAGTGGTTTATTTTCAAGTGCCGGACACCTGGAACATGGGGGACTCATGTCACAAATCCCATTTCAACCTCTCAGTGGAAGCAGAGGTCTTTATAAGGAGGGAGAAGGGGACAGAACAAAGAGATCCAGGGAGGAGGTTGTAAAGTTCTCTCCATGCAGACGAGCACAGATGAACACAGTCCTTTCCACTAAGGCAAGTGACAGTCCGGAGAGCATCATCCTGGTTTAGTCATCCTGGTTTCACATCATCCTGGTTCCATGGTTGAAGGTCAGCAAATTTCCCGGAGCTGGGATGCCTGAAGTTCGGGGTAGGAATCTTTTGAAGCTGGCTCCTAGGGTCTTTATACAATCATGCTGTTCATCTATAGGCTACATATTAGTCAGAGTCAGCACTTACAGACACAACGTCAAAAGAATAGTGAGGGGGGTTACAGTTTCCCACCATTGCAATAGAAGTCTCCAGTATAATTCTTTTTTCAATACCTACAGCGTAGATAGCCTGGATATCTAGAACAATAGTTTTTGAACCTTATCGTTCTTAAGAAACACTTGGGAGCAGGTTAAAATTTATAGACTATAAAAAAGCAGTGTTTAGTCTATGGCCCCTGTTCCTCCAGCATCATTTATTATAAAATCAAAGGAGTAGTCATGAAACCACCCTCATTGCTTCTCAGTGCTGCCGGGAGGGGGGGAAAGGAGGGGACAGAAGGAAAGCCGGAGAGATGTAGGTCAAGGAAGAGCCATGGGGTGCTCCCACACAATGCTGCTTTGACTGGAGAATACTGGATTACAAGGTCAAAGCCAGGAGGGTCTGGAACCTCTCCAAGCAGAGCAGATAAACCCAGAGGCCAACTTTAACAGAGAATATTAGCAAATTTAATATTTTATCTTTTGAAAATAATTCCAGGCCAACGGCTAATCATTTATTAGCTTAAGTAAAACCTGGAGGTTTATTAGGGGTTTCCTTTGTTAAAATAATGAGTAATATTGAGTTCATTCCAGAAAAAATATATACTATTAAATATTTACTCTCAAAGTGTTTTAATAGATAACTTAATTTAAAGTAATGAGTAATATTGGAGTCACGGTAGAAAAGATATGCTGTTAACTGATAATAGAAGTGAGTGGTTCAGGTTAACATATTTCCTAGCAGCAATTTTTTTGTTTCAAAACTCTTAGGTAGGGCCCTTTTTACTTATGCAGGCATACATACTTCACTTAATGTACCTCACTAAATGTAAGAGATTGATTACTGAAAACTTGCTGGAAAATGGACCTTTAGAAATGTGATCATACCAAAAACTTGCCATTTACAGGAATTCTATAATTGATCCTTTTGTGGAAAATAAAAAAGCAACCTAACCACTCAGTAGTTGATGCATCTTGGCAAATCTAGACTAACTGTGTTTCTGTACTTTAAATCACATTTTGGCAGCATTCAGAATACTGCAAAATGAATAAAGACAAGTAAAAAGTGCTTTTGGAATAAAGAATTTTATAGCAAGAAAAAAGATCATATAGAAAATTTTGGTTGAATAAGCCACTCTAAAAAATAATGAATCTTAACTTTGCAATAATCAACATTTATTAAATAAGAAGATAACTAACATAAGTTATAACAGTAAAGTATAAAAATCAGTATAATAATTAATTTTATAATGTGTTTCTTATGATAAAGAGTATACTATTATTTAAAGACCAAGACAATTTCACCAAAAAAAACAAAAACAAAAACAAAAACAACAAAAACAGCTGAGGATTCCAGGTGTCAAATTAATGAAGGACTTTATCAAAGAAGGTGGGTTGGGTGCATCTGGCTTCTCTTTTATGGAAACTGGCAAAACATCACTAGTCCTAATCCTACAAATGTAGATGTTTAAAACAGGTTGAGGCAGCAACATTTTATAGACCAGCATGAAAAGAAAAACAATCACAGGAATGATATAATTATAGGGTAATAAAACATAAACACCATTATTGCATTAACTTTATATTTGGGTTTTTTTTCCATGGTTGGCTTACCAGCTTATAAATGCAAGGTTTTGATTCCAAGATCATTTAGATATTTTGTCATTTATCCAATCTAATACAAACACACATTGGATTTGATAATTTTGATAGGAGTCTGGTGTAACTGGCCACTGAAAAGAGGATTTAGAAGGATTTTAACCAAATCTAGAGAGAAAAGAAAGAGAAATAGCTACCACGTTGACTTCTTAGATACTTATCAATTAATACACTGTCAAGAGTAATGGTTCCTCTGTACTGACCTCTTGAAGCTATCAATATACTGTTTTTCAACTTTTATTAAAGTACGGGCATTTTGGGAGACCACTGTGATTTCTTGGCAAGTTACTTAACCCCCCCAGACTCAGTTTCTTCACTTGTAAAATGAAGATAATAGTGGTGACTCCAGAAGGTTGTTTTAAGGAGAAAAGTTAACACGGAGGTGCTTCACACGGGTCAGTCATGCTTATCATTTTAATGCTGGAGGAGAAAGCCAGGGCCAGAAAGGAGAGCCTCATTTTGGTCCTCTTATGCAGCCCCTGGTCAATACTGGGTGAGGGCCAGCTCTTCATAGGAAGGTTGGCTCAGAAATTCATGACATCAACAACGGTAACAAAATGACCTCAATCATTGTATGGCTGGAACTTTGACTCCTGTCGGGGAGGGGTGTGTGCCTGTGTGTGTTATGTTTTGTTGTGTTTAAATAGAAGCAGGCATTTTAATAAAAATTCAATCAAATTCTGAAAAGAATTTGTAGGTAAAGTTTTCTGTAACTCAGGGCATCAGTAAATCTCGAGGGACCATGGAACAGCATCCCCATGCTTCTGGAGTCAAGGCGGTGGGACGGGCCATCCTGATGCTTCTTATTTGAAGATCCAGCCACAGAAGGCTTTGCCTCTGGCTCTGCTCTCCGACTTTCAGAAATCCACTCTCCTTGTCCTCAGACCAGTGAGCTGATTTGTCCTTATTGTAGTCCCTGAGATACCACAGATGAATACATGTCACTTTATTCCTGCTGCTCATTAAAAAAAGTAAACATATGGTCAAATATGTTTGGGAAAGGTAGCAGATTAAAGTATCACTTTTGGATGCTCACACTGGGTAGTAGGGTATTATAGGCTTTAAGAGGTCCTGTTTAACTCAATTACTCCAAACTATTTGCTCACTTAAATTTTTTTCATGTAACTTTATTTGGTATCCTGCACAATTATTGTCCTGTAGAATATACTTTGGGAAACACTAACTCAGACTTAACTCTCCTACTATTACAAACTTTACGTTGTTTTCAATGTATTTCCCTTTCTGGCTTCTGTTTTCCCTAATTTTGTGGCCCATGTATTGAGTTTCAGCATCTCAAATATCCTTGAGTTTAGACCTGATGGAGGAAAAAGCAATACTAGGAAACAGGAAAACAGAAACTAATAGCATTAATATTTTAAGTACACATATTTACAGGCATTGTCTTATCCATCAGACATAAAGGAGCATGACTGTATGTATGCAGCCCCAAACCACTATGCACCGCACTCAGAGGTACCCTGGGTGTAAAGAGTAGAGTCCCTGCCTGCTCACCCTCCAGATTCAGAACCACTAAGGAATCCGTAAAAGGCAAGGCTCTCTGAAGATTCACAGCGCCACCCTGAGAACATCAAATTTCAAAGTGAATGTGGCAAAGGGCAAAATACAGAGTGGGGCAAAAGTAGATTGACAGTTGTGACTGCGTGAAACACAGAGTGCTCTTGTACAATTTAACACAAAAACTATAAACCTACTCTTGGCCCACTTTACATTACTGCCTCTCAAAAACAACATGCTGAACTTTGTCATTTCACTATAGTAGCCACTTAAAATTACCCTCTAGAGATGAACCTGACTGGTGAAGACCTTCTATTTCTAGCACCCTTCAAAATGGGATACTATAGTCATTATTGCAGTTTATTATTATTACTATTACTGCTACTATTATTATTATTAGGCTATGTAGAGGCAATTTTTCCTCACTGGTGGTACTACGTAAAGAACATTCTAGAAAATAAGAACCCCCAACCGAAATACCAATTTTCACATGGTGTCAATGATCTAAAATGGTCTTAGTAGAATGCTAAAGAGTCCTAATGCAGGGGGAAAGTAGCCAAAAGCAAATCTAAAGGATAATAAACATAAGGAGCTCAAGCAAGCCTGACAGGAGTTATTACTTGAACTATCGGCAATTTTCACCCTAGACCGCTGGTTTCTAACCACATTTTACCTCAGCAGAGCAAAGGGCAAGGATATTCCAGTGGAATTAACTCATAATATTTCTGAGCAAGTATGTGAAACAAGTTTCTGGTATATGCTACATGTTAGCTGAACAATCTATTAATTTATCTTTTAGTATGTTGTTCAGATAGTTTCCAAGCCGGTTTATTAGAATAGTGTCCATAATCTATAAACCCACATCCTAATCCAGTGACTCAGAATGAATGAAATATTCCATTACAGAAAGTCCAAAATGCAAAAGCAGACCTAAAATTTGTACTTGTATTAAGGAACTATTTTTTTTTTTTTGGCAAATAATTTCACCTCTCTGGACCTCAGTCTTTGCATCTGTGAGGTGATAAAGTTGTACTAGATAATGTTTAAAATTCTTTCCATCTTTATTTGCATGGTGGAATAACTATATTCTCTCTTTATTATAAAAATAATTATTCCGAAACACCAGTGCACAGACTGACTTTATTGAAATCTGCTGGTGAACTCCGTAAAAATATAGAATCTTAGGCTCTGTCCCAGAGGTTCTGATTCAGTAGGTCTAGTGCGATCTTCAAGGTTTTGCATTTTCTCAAAAGTGATATTTATCCTAGTATGTAGCTGGTCTTGAGAACTACTAACCTAGAGTTACAAAAGCCAGGAGTATAATCAATATTTCTCATTTGAAGCAGGTCATTTAGGATGTTTCCATTGCTAATAACAGAAAAATTGTGAATTTGTTTTATTTAATGAGGGAATGTATAATCTCCGATAACTGGAAGCTTAGGGGTTGAGGGTGCTCCATGTTTTAGTTTCACTTTTGTCTGGTTTGGCAGCTCTGTCTGCCTCTGTGAGGTATTTTCAACCTGAGAGTTTTAACAGGCTCCGTTGTCTCTTGTGTTTCATTTGGGGGAAAGAACTCTTTTCCCGGAGCTTTCCTGCAACTTTTGCTTCCCATTTTGTTGACCAGAATTGGATCACATACTCATTTATAACCTGGTTATTAGCAAAGGTCATAGCATTCCCAAGATCAGTGGCCAGGGCGGCCAGAGCTTCCCAGGTGGCTCCACTCTATAGCCAAATTGAAAAACACTGCCTTGCATTAATCATCTGGAGACAGAGTGCTGCTGCCATGACCACTGAAAGCCGTAAAATCTTATGCAAAAACGGCCCCTACCTTACACTGGTGCTACAATGACTTGAAGCCTTACAGACTTACTCAAGGTAAAAGCAGCAAGAAAGTGCCAGAAACATTTTTTTTATTTTTTACTCTTAGTCTAGTGTGCTTTTTACTACATGGTCCTTACTTCTGTGTCTAAAGTCGATATGGAAAGGACAAGTCATGCAGAGAGCATTGCAGTTTTTCCTTGGTGATTCCAACACCATCTACAGCTAAATGATCTCAAGTAGAACTTGATATAGCCAATGAGGGGAACCAGTAAGCAAGGCATATGCAGTCACAGGGGTGGTAAAAGGCAGATCAAAATCATAGAAAAATTTTACTTTTCTATTAGAGTCAATGACATCATCACAACAAGAGCATGTTCTTTGATATGCATGGAGACAAATTTTTCTTCCTTTAGAAAATTTCTTCTACAAAAAAACTCTTGTTGGTGAAACAGGATAGGTTCTATAAGAGGGAAAAGACCTCAGTAAATAGGGAGGAAAAACATTCATTTCTTTTCACATGATCTTTAAAATATGTTTGTTCCCCACAATAGTCATAGAATTTAGCAAACTGTCTTTAACCTAGAGAAAATCATTGTGAGTTATAGGCTTGAGATCACCAAGTGGATTTTCCTAAGTATATACATTCACAGTATTTTACAACCTTGAATTTTTTCAGCTTGTATTTTATTACCATTCAAGTTGTTATAAGTATAAATTAAAATGCCTTTCTTGTCCTATTAGCTGGTGTAGACTTTGTTTTGGTTTTATTATAGATGATAATTATAATCAAAATGTGAACATTCTCCTCCCAGGTTTCAAAGAAAAAAGAACAAGATAAAAAGTTACAATTCCTGAGGCTAGAATGATTTCAATAAGAGAGCTATGATTAAAATTTAACAAATCAGAAAGAAACAATAAGGTAGCTATAAATTAATTCACTTATTAATAAAATCCTTATTTCAAATCTAGGAGCTACCCCCTTAAAACTTGAATAAAGATGATTGGGGCCTCCATATTAAATACTATTATGTAGCTAGCATAAATGTTTGACTTATTGTTAAACAGTATATATAGGTTGAATATATGGTTTTGAGAAGATGTTAGATAAGCTCCTTATTGATTATTGTTATCAACTATTAAAGATGATTAAAGACTTATCATTGTGACAGACTTTCCTTCTTTCCAAAGGTATATTATACTGTCACTATCAGAACCAAAAGTCTTGACTGGCTTGGTATGACTTTCTTATCCTTGCGTTCTAAGGTACTCACTGTCAGTGCTCCATTTCCCTGGAGAAGAAACATCCACCTCATTCAACGAGTTACAAGCAGTAGCGGAGCATCAGCCATGAGCCAGGGGCTGTATCGGATTCTGGCAATGTTTAGATCAGGAACACAGATACCCAACATTAAGACTTCTTATCTAGTGGGAGAAACAGTTGAGAAAGCCATCAGTGACATACATGACAATTCGATGTACAGCATAACAAAGGTAAGCATGGATTGCTGTGGAAGCACAGAGCAAAAATATCAAATGGAACCAGAGGGTGGGGCCGGCGTGGAGGAGAGTGAGCTTTTTGGAGGATATAATGGCTGCACAGGAATTAACCAGGCAGAGAAAGAAGAAAAAAATCATTTTAGTATCACAAGGGAACATCATGTGTAGAAGAGATACAAGTAGCTAAGTTTAGGTGCCATACAAGGTTACAGACATGGAACTCATGAGATGGTTGAAAAAAAAGTGTTACTCAGAGATCACATCACAGAAGACTTGTAAGGTCCTACATTTTAGCCTGAAGGTAGTATCTTGAGTATTTTCTGTCAGATTTTTATACATTTCCCCACTTATCATGATAAAGAAATCAAATAATTTGGAAGATGTTACAGTGAAAAGACAGATGCCCTGTTTGTGCAAAATCATAACAACCTGCTTGTAGAGAAAGTGAGGCAGAAGTGATTGGATAGACATGTTTAACTGAGCACTTACTGTGTGACAGGCAATGTATCAGGTGCCTTACACGCTTGCTTCTAATAACTTTGCAAGTTGAGTGTTAATCTATTTTACAGATCAGAAAACTGAAGCTCAGAGAGATCGAAGGGTTTACATAGACCTGGCTGCTCCTGTTGAGATGAAAATCATGGCTCATTAAATTGTATGATGAAGAAATATTGTATTTTTTGTTTATCGAACAATTCTGCTATTAGAAAAAATAACATGGAAGATTATATTTCCTCCAGCATCAGCGTCAGCTCAAATATCTGCCATTCAGCAAATTAATAAACGAGTCATCTTTACTCCTTTTCCCAGGCTAGAATCCAAATAAAACTTCTCATTATTTTAATATGTGGAGGGTGTCAACTGGGGATTGAACTCTGCCCACATCAGTTAAATGCATGTACATTCAGCGTCTGCTGACTGTTTAGTTGATTGTAATCAGATCTTCCAGTCACTACATAAAGGAAAAATATCTTTATTATGTAGTCAGAAAACTTTGCTCGACGAACATCTTTACAGCAGAGGCATGAACTAGTGGCCCAATGTTCCCACAGGAACTTTTCTTGTAAAATATAATCTTTCTTACAAGATTAATGTGTTGATTAAATGAGACAATATGTTTAAAGCACTTAATATTGTGCCTGGAACATAGTAAACCTATAATATATGGGAGCTATTATTACTGAAAACCAGTTAAGACCTCTTTTGCCTCTACCATCTCCCTCTAGCTCCACCAAAACACACAGACACACAGATGTTTATGACTAAGGGTTCCATTCTGAACAGTACCACTCAATACATTCACTGAGGTCTCAAGTTGGGAGAATGAAGGGATCACCCCCACAGTTTTGGTCTATCAAGATAAAAAAATCTGTTAATAACCAGGCAATAAATTCTTAACACATAGACACAGCATTCCCTATAATCTCTTATTGTCAGTAAACCATCCCTTTGCTTAAAAAAAGTAACCGAACACCCAGCCTTATTTTCAGATGAGGAATCCAAAACAGAGAGAGGTTATATGTTTTATTCAAGAACACACAACTAGAAGAGTTTGGAATTGAATTCACATGTCTTGATGACAGGTCATTGGCTCATCTTCCTAAAACACAGATCTGAGATCATCACTCACTTGCTCAAATTTTCCTTGATTCTTTATTACTTGTTGAATACAGTTTAATATTTTCAAACTAGCATTCAGGGCCCTTTACAATACAGTCCCAAGTTCTCTTTCCAGGCTGTGCACCACAGCCTCTTCCAAACAGCCAGAACCCAGCCAAACTCAGCTATTGTCATCCGCTACATTGTTAGCTCCATATCACAACACTTTGACATGCGTCCTCGTTCAGTTCTCTCTGCTCAGAGAGAGATTGGTGAAGAACACTTGTCTCTTCCTCACCAATCCAATTCATACCTTTTCCCAAGTGCCAGCTCAAATGTCATCTTCTGCAAGAAGACTTACTGATATACCCAATTGGAAGTGATCTAAAGTGATCTAAATTTCCACACCTGACTTCTTCATGCTGTTCTTTTCTGTCATCAAACCTATTTTAGTAGATGCAAGTTCCTCATATACTTCTCATTTTCCATTTAATTGTAAGCTCCTATGGTTAGTGGCTATGTTTAAATCATCTCTGCATTCCCATAGCCTGAAATAGTTTTATATAAAATTGGTGATAAAAATGTGTTTTCTGTGAATAAAAGATTGAATGAGTCCATATGCTTATTTGTTATTAATAGAAGTATGTTGATTTGGATGACTTGCTTATGTAAAGAGAGATTTTTCTATTTTATGTTACATATTCAAGCATCTCAGCCCCACAGAACAGAGGGACACTTGTGCTCTGCATTCTGTTAAGAAATACTTGAGTGTACAAAGTTTTTTGGGCGTCTCTAGGGAAAACAGCTATGAGGAATGAAGGCCCCAGCATTTGGTCAAAAGGGAAAGTTGAACTGCGATGGGGTCACAAAAAAGGCCTGTTGGGAGCTGAGCAGTCAGTCCTTTGGAGTTTAGGAAAAGGGGCCAGGCCTTTGTGCCCTACATCATCAGCATGCAGGGGATGACAGCCTTGGGCAAGGCAGCTTCCTTTGACTGAGACAGGTTCTAGTTAGGGGCTTAGCTTTCAGCTGTCAGCTGTTTAGGGGCGTGTATGACTCACCCCTGAAAGGGGAAGTCTGTGTAGGGTACCACAGTACCAACTACAGTCATCCCTTTGCACTGGGGGTTCCATTTGTTTTATATAACACAACGGGGGACCTCCCCACAAAAAAACAAAATAGTCTTCTGGAGGGCGGGCCCCTCATAGTACAGGCTTGCCCCACTGGGTGAGTGTTTTAGGAACCCATCTTTATCAGTGTACCAGCTGGCATTGTTGTGAGAGGCTGCATTGGGCTTCAGTGAATTTTTTTTTGAAGACTCTTTTCAACGAGTTCACCTACTTCATGATGGGTGATTTATGAGTGCACCTGTCCATACCACGCTGAGTGTTCAGCAGCTTTTGACCAAAAATGACATGACCCCCATGCCCCACCCTCCTTTTTCACCCAGTCTTGCCCTGAACGACTTTTGTTTGTTTCCCCAGATGGACCCTTTGATTACATGCTCACCAATCACACTTCCTTTGGTTTCTTCACCTGAATGATGTGCAAGATCCTACATCTGGACCAAATACTCTTTTGAATACCGATGCTAGCCAAGACACCCACTTACCATGTGACTATAGTTGTGAGTTCAGAAAGGTGTCAGTACAGTGGTCTAGTCGATACATTTGTGGCCTGAAGGGCTTGATTTTCTGAAACTTTTTTTGTTCTCTTCCCACTGGAACTTACATTCCTGTGTCTCATTTCCTCAGAGTCTAGATCTTAGCTAGCTGTTATGGGGAAAACAATCTAGCAAACTGGTATGCGCTTGCAGATTAATAATGACTGACTTAATAAGGGGTTTCTGGAAATGGTCCCTCTAAAACAAGGTCATGGTCACTAATGGTGGATAGAATAATAAACACTGGAATTCTGGTGAGGAAGATGCTTTTAATTAGGAAATATGAAAAAGAATAACATTTTAATCTCTCAAAAAGATGGATATAATATTATAATGTCTGAATATACTGTTCCTCAGGGGTGTTTAATGGTGTTACACAGGATGTATCACTGTGCAGTTATTCTGCACAAGAAAAGGTCCAACTCAATTTTTACTCTGAGCATGGAAGAGAGTGAGTTTAACAGGATTTTTTTCCTACCCACCCATCCACTGTCACATTGTCTAATGTTAAAATAACTAAATTCTTAGAATGAACTATCCTTGCACATGAAGTAATTTCCTTTTCATGTAATGCTAGGTTTAATTTGCTGGTATTTTGTTTCACATTTTTAAAAAATCTGTGTTCAGGAGTGAGAGTAACCTTTAATTTTTTTTCACACTGTCCTTTCCAGTTTGGTGAACTACTACTGGCTTCAGAATGAGTTGGAGAGCATTTCCTCTTCTCCAAGTCTCTGGAAAAATTTGTATAAGGTTGTAATTATCTGATTCTTGAATGTTTGCTAAAACTAACCTTCTAAAGCCATCCAGACCTGCTGTTTTCTTCATGGAAAGATTTTAAAATATGAATTCTATTTTTTTTAGTGGTTATAGAATAATATGTACTTTTCTCTTTGAGTCAGTTTTTCAAATAAATTTTTAAATTTATTGGTATAAACTTATTCCTGGCAATTTCTTAGCTTCTTAACTTGCTGTATGTAGTTGTGTTCTTTAAAAAAAATTGTAATATTGGTGTTTTTGCTCTCTATGTTTATTTTTTGATCATTAACAACATTTTGTTGATGTTGTTAATATTTTTGAATAAGTTCCTGGCTTCACTGATTATGTTTTATAGCTTTATTAATTTTTGTTCATATCTCTAAATACTGCTTTTATATATATATATAAAATATGAGTATATGTTATGATTTCTTCTTCACCCAATGGTTATTTAGAGGTCTTTTTAAAATGTATTTTGGATATGAAATTTTCAGTTACTTTTTGTTACTCATTTCTCATTTAATTCTGCAGGAGCCAGAAAAGTGATTTGTTTAAGACTAATTTTTAAAATTTATTTTGGCTTGCTGTACAGTTCAATATGTGGCCAGTTTTTAGATCCCATGTGTGCTTGAAAAGAATGTATGATCTTCAGTTACTGGGTAAGCTCTATCCATACATATTAGGTCAATTTGTTAGTTATGTTGTTCAAATATTTTATATTCTTACTGGCTTAATTGTCTACTTGATCTATCAATGACTGAGAAAAGTGAATTAATGTCTCTCATTTTGATGGTGGGTTTATACATTTATTTGATTGTTTGGTTTAATTTTTCTTCAGGTATTTGAATTCATATTTTAGGTGCATGTAATTCAGAATTGCTCTATCCTCCTAGTGATTTGAAGCCTTTATCGTTGTACCCAACCCTTTTTACTCCCATAGTGCCCTTCAGACTTAAAAATCTACTTTTGTGTATTCGGTTTTTGTAGTCATCTCAACGTAAAGGCTGTCACCTTATTGCATAATCCATGTATTTACTATATTTATATAGTATTTTTCTCCTCTCCTAAGTTTTTAAAATAGACTTCATGTTTTAGAAGTTTTAGATTTACAGAAAAATTAAGATAGTACATTGAAAGTTGCTCAATTCCTCCTCATTCAGTTTTTCTTATCATTAACATCTTACATTAGTTGGTACATTTGTTATAATTAATGAACTAACACTGATAAAATATTATTAACTAAAGTTCATAGTTTATTCAGATTTCCTTAGTTTTTACCTAATATCATTCCTGCTCCAGGGTCCTATCCACAATTCCACATTACATTGAATTATTGTGTCTTCATAAAATCGGTTAGGAAGAATCCCTATTTTTTCCTGTGTTTTGGAAGAATTTCTGTGAGATTGGTGTTATATATATAATATATTATCTTTTATACATAATATCTATTATAGTATATGATAATCTATATGCTATATAATGTAATGTATAATATATTATGTATATATTTAAATTTTAATATTATATTTAAAATGCTTACAGATTTGAATGTGATTTGTCCTGAAGTTCTCTCTGTGAGAAAGTTTAAAATCGTGTATTCTGTTTCTTTAATAAATACCAGATTATTCATATTTTCTGGTTCTTCCTTTGAGAGTTTTGATAAGTTGTATTTTTATAGGACTTTTCTAATTTTATCTAAATTGTCAAATACTTCATTATCATGTACATAATATTCAATTTTTTTGTTTTTGTTTCTGTAGGAGCTATAGAGACATCACCTATTTATCCTTTCTTTTGCTCATTTGTATTTTCTCTCACTCTGCTTTCTTGATCAGTCCTGGTAGGTTTGATCAATTTTACTGATCTTTTCAAAGAACCAACTTTTAGTTCAAAATTCTTTTCTCTATAAATCCTCACCTGAGGATATGCTTCTTGATTTTAGAGAGAGGGGAAGGGAGGGAGAGAGAGAGAGAGAGGGAGAGAAACATCAATGTGAGAGAGGAACATCGATCGGTTGGTTCTTGCGTGCGCCGGGACCAGGGACAAAACTCACAACGTAGGCATGTGCCCTGAGTGAGGACGGAACCTGTGACCCGTCCTGGTACAGGACAATGCTCCAACCAGCTGTGCCACGCTGGCCAGGGCAAATATAATATGCTTTTTAACTATATTTTTCCTTTGAAATTTTTAATGCTTATTTTCTTCTACAATTTTGGTTTTGATTTGTTATTCTTTCTTAGCTTCCTGAGATGAAAATTTAGATAATTTCAACCTTTCTTCTTTGATTTTAATATGCATGTATCTACTAATTTCTCTCTAAGCGCTGTTTAGCTGCATCCTGTAAGTTTTGATATGCTGTGTGTTCATTATAATTTTGTTCAAAATATTTCCCAATAATTTAAAACCCAATAGTGCCTTTTTAATTTGAGAGTTATTAAGAGATATATTTCTTAACTTTCAAGTTACTTTCCAAGCTCAGTTCTCTGACCTCATCTGGGTATTCTACAATTCAATTCAATTCTGACATTAACTACACAAAGTTAGCGTAGACCCCACAAGTTAAGGACTTAATCCCACAAAGCTGTGCCATTTCAGATGCTCACTGAAAGTCCTGGTGTCCTCAGTCTACCTACATTTCTGCCTGACTGACTACAAATTCAGGGCTTCTCATAACACCCTCAGATTTGATCATTTGCTAGAACAACCCATAGTACTCATGAAAGCACTATATTTACAATTACTGTGTTATTTTAAAGGATACAGATGAAGAGCCAGATGAAAAGGTACATGGGGCAAGACTGGAAGAGTCCTGAATATAGCAGCTTCTATCCCCATGGGGTCAGGGTGCAGCCACCCTCTTTTAATAAAAATATTAAAAATTAATATTTTAGATACATAAAATATGAATATCTAGGAATCTCCCCCAAACTCTGGGTTCAGAATTTTTAGTCAAGTTTTCATTATGCAGTCACGGTAGATTCAATTTTTGGCCCCAGGACTAAACTTAATTTTTAGCCCCCTCCCTTCCCTGGAAATGGGGGGATGGGGTTGAAAATTCTAAACCTCTAATTAGGTGCTTTGTTTCTCTGCCACGGCTAGTTGCTCCCTTGACACTATTTAAGGACTCACCATGGGTCATCTCACTAGCGTAAACTCAGGTATAGTCAAAGTGACTCACTATGAAAAACAAATGCCAGCCTCTCAGGAGATTCCAAGGGTTTTTGAAGCTCTGTGCCATGGAGCAGGAACTGACAGAGGAGATCAGGTACACTCTTTATTATGCAAGTACTTGGGGATTTTCTAGTTTTCTCTTCTCAACATTTTTCCTAGCCAATTTTCAATGCATTCAGCGAACATAACTATTAATGAGTTAAATTATCTAAAATGTTGAGAAATACTCTTTGACTCAGAATATGATTTTGACTAATATCCCATATGCACATGAAAAGAATATGTATTCTGCAGTGGTTGGGTATCAGTAAGGTCAAGTTTGTTACCAATTCTTTGTTACTTTACAATTTTTTGTGGGAAGTGTATTTGTTCAAAAAGCCAATGGAAAAGATATTAATGACTCTCACTATGATTGTGAAATTACTATTTCACCTTTTAGTTCTGAGAACTTTTATTTTATATATATGGTAAAGCTATATTATTTGGGGAATACTGCTTTAGAATTCTAACATTCCCCTGGCAGATTGATTCCTCCATCATAAGGAAATTTCCTCCTTTCTTTCTAGTAGTGTATCTTCCTTTAAAGTCCATTCTGTTTGATGTTAATATAGCCATACCAGCTTTCCTTTTATTTCCTTTTCATTAGTTATATTATTGAGGAAGCCACCATGACAATCATAATACAAAACAATTCTATTATCCTTAAAGTGCCCTGTTGCCCATTTGGAGTCAATACACTGTCCCTCAACTGATCCTGACAATAACCGATGTGTTTCTGCTACTACAATTTTTCTTTTTCTAATGTTTTATTTAACTGGAAGTATCCGATACGCAGTCTTAATGTCTCCTTTTGTATCATTAAGCTTGATTCCTTTTAGATTTATCCATATTGTTGGAGGAATCAGTAATTTCTTTTTTTCTATTTCTAAGTAATATTCCATGGTATTAATATAATACAAATTGTCCCAGATTTGACCAGGAGCTCCTTATAAACTGATCTGTCATTTTGATGTGTCCTCATCATTTTTTTGATCACTTCCTTGCTTTCTGGCACAAGATATTCTAGGTTCATCTTATACCTCAACTGACCCAGCTCTAGATTTTAACTTAAAATTTTGCCTTAAAAAATTTGCCTTAGAAATTTTTTGAACCATGGAAAATTATATGCATTCAGGGCTACACGTATGCTGAGAGTCAGATGTGGCCTTGAAATCTCAGAGGAGGATTTGTTTTTTTTTCACATCTACCCAGAGCTTAGTATAAGATAGACATTTTCCTGTGCTATTTGCCTGTTTGTGAATATTTTCCTTTAGTTTAAGTTATGATTTCCATTGTAAAGTAGCCAGAGATATACTGGTAAATATTTAGCAAATGACTGTCTGAAAATAAGAGAGAGTCTGATTTCCAACCTGTGTAGATGTGGATTTCTACAGTGTAAGTACTCTTGCCATAGTTTTTTGTTTTTTTCTTTTAAGCCACCAATTTGAAGTCAAAATTTCTGCAAAATTTAACAATTGACATTTGCAAGCAAGTACAAACTTTTCTGTGCTTGGCTTTATGTGGGCAAGACTAAAGCTATCTACCCTGCACAACTCCATGCTAAGATCACCGCTCTCTTTTCATACTAATTAATTTCTTTGTGTGGAAGCTCCTGGTCACAGAGCTCTCTACGGGCACCTAGGGTGTCTGGAAGTCCTGGAGTTCCTTTTCCTTTATGGGCTGGTTTGTTCTGCTTTGTTCTTAGCCTCCAATGATTCTTTTCTTCTTCCATTCTCTGCTGTTGATTTAAAAGTGTGTGTGTTTGTCTCTCTCTGTGTGTATGTGTATTCTCATCCCCATATTACTAGATATTTTGTACCAGGAGGATTTCAGGATCTTTTTTTCTGTCATATTATCAGAAACGGATACTTCCAAATGACTTACTCATAAACTATTAATCCATCAAAATCCTAATCATACGTCTTGGGGAATAATTTTAATAGATTTCCCCAACTAAATACATGGTAATATCTACCAGATATGCTTTTTTCCATGAAGAAATGACTAATTATTTAAAGAGTGCAAAATATTTAGCACCATACCCAGAATAAAAGTGCTTCAAAATATCAACAATTATTGTCCATGAATAAATTTATGAAGTACATAATGAAATCCACATATTGTCTGAATTAATGGTTTTGAAACTTCCTCTATGGAGTCCTAATAGTATAATTCATTCATTTAAAGGGGATTGAATAAGGGATCTATTCTAGCTTTCAACTTGTATCAGATTTATGCTATTGGACTTCAGTATAAGATTTTGTTTGAAGATAAGTTCCACAGCTATTAAAAGTTTGCAAACCATTTTTCATCTCATATGCCATCTCTAATCTAATGGCCCGGAGATATAGCTCCCAACAGAAACTAGGGCATACTGTAAAAAGTTTGAGTTTCTGAACTGGGTCTCTGTTTATTCAAGCTGCATGCGCTCACTTGTACAAACCCCACCCTACCAGACAGCGTTAAGACAGAAAGGGCTAGTGACTGCTGTGCAGCTCACGTAGTGGAAATACTCCTGGTCCTTAGATCGCCTGGAACTTTTGTAGGGCTGCTGTGCACAACGTGCTGCCCTAGAGATCTTTCGAAAATTAGCTGAGAAGCATTTTGAGTATCTTATTTTCCCTGTTGATCTTCTTTGGAGTTTATATCAGAGAAACCATCAAAGGGAAGATAACATTAAAGGAAACCATTAGCAGGAGACAAAGGGAGAACATAGAAATGCACAAACAACCTACTTTGCTTCTAGAAAGCGAAGTGCTGACCAAGCTCCTTTCAGCAGCATAAGTACCCACTTCTCTCTCAAGTACCTATAGAATTTTTTTTTGCTTGTTTTCCAAGAATTCCGCATTTGATCTTTTAAATGGAGTCAAGTGCACAATAAAAAAAGGGGGTGATTAGGAGGTAGTGAGTTAAACAAAAACCCTAGACATCTTATCTCTCACTGTACATTTGGAAACCAAGGTAGTCTCAGTATAATTGGAAAAAGGATAAAAACTCATGAAGTTCTCTCTTTGCCCAACCTTTCTACATGCTCACTCTTACTGATATCCATCTATTCAGATTTTGTAGTGTTTTTTTTTTTCTCTCCAGTGTTTGGTACAGTTAACATGATATTTATAACAAAACTGAATTCCTTTCGGTTATTCAGTCCTATCAATTCAACATAATAAGGAATAGCATACAAACCCACTGGAAACTAAATATGTATATGTATAGAAAGAGAACTAAATATGTATAAATGTGAGTTTGTAGTAACTGTAGATTTGATGAATTTGTGCTTGCTAAAGAGGGAAAAATGGAAAACTATCATCACCTGAAAAATGGAAAGTGATTTTTTTCCCTTTGTAGCACTGATATTGGTCAACATCCCCAGCATCTCTAAGTGCCCAAACCACAAACAGGGAAGTCGTCATTGCTTTCTCCCTCTGCCTTTCCTTCAACGTTTGTATTAGTTGGGATTCTCCAGGGAAAAAGAACCAATAGTAAATATATATCTATGTCTCCCCCTCTCTCTATATATATGTGTGCATGTCTGTGTGTGTACGTGTGTGTATACACATATATATGTATATGATAGATATAGTTATATGTCTATATATTTATAGCTATCTATCAATATGAGAGAAAGAGAGAGAGGGAGAGAGAGAGAGAGAGAGAGAGAGAGAGAGAATAGGGACATGAGAAGTCTCATGATCTGTATTTGGCAAGCTGAGTACAGAAGACCAAAGTCCCAGCTTAAAGACGTCAGGCAAAGGTAGGGAACTCTCCCTCCCTCTACTTTTTTGTTCTATTCAGACCCTCAGTGAATTAGATGATGCCCACCCAAGCTTTACTCAGTCTACTGGATTCAAATGCTAATCTTATGCAGAACAACTTCATAGGCACACCCAGAAATAAAATACTGTTTAACTAAATATCTGGGAACCCCATGCCCAGTCAAGTTGATGTGTAAAATTAGCCATCACAAGTACATTATCAGGCACCAAATCTTATGCACTCTGCTTTCAAATATCTCTCAAATCCATCCATCTGCTCTTCTCCATCATGGCTCTTCTCTCAGTTCGGTGCCTCATATTCTCTCTCTCTCTCTCTCTCTCTCTCTCTCTCTCTCTCTCCCCCCCCTTTGGCTTCCTAAACATTTCCTTTCCTTTAGAGTGATTTTTATTTTCACTTCTTTCCCAAACCCTCCAATGAGTTTCCAGGAACTTTACCTGAGGGTGTGGTGCAAACCCCTCTGCATGATCTAGCATCTGTTCCTATTTCCAAAGGCACTCACTGTCACTCTCCTGCATGTCCCCCACTTCACCAGCTTTATGGCATTACTAGCTATTTTCTCCTAAGATCCTGTGTCCTCATACAAACTGTTCCCTCTACCTGGAATCTCCTCTTTTTTATTCAGTTCAAAAACTGCTATTCACTCAAATCTTGGCCCACAGATACCTCTCTGTGATTGTGTTCCACCTGCCTCTGCCCTCTCTTCACCTTCAGGCAAAGACTCCTGTGACTCTCTCCCACTGCTATTACGTGAGTACACTACATTACCGTTATTTATATTTAAGTTCACCTTCTTCATTAAAATTTCCTCTTTAAGGGTAGTTATCAAATTTATCACTGTATCTCTAATACTTAAAGAGTTTTCAAAAACTGTAGACTCTCCATTACTATTTAATGAATGAGTAAACGAGTGAGCAAATGACTTTTGCTAATTTCCTACAGGGAGTGTTGTGGAATATAAGGCGGTGCAGTGGCAAAACAGTTAGTCTAAGGCTTGAAAGTCCTGTGAGTTGCTAGACCCTATACAAACCACTCGCTCTTTCACAGTTCCCAATTCTTATTAAATAAGTCACTTATGTGAAAGTGTTTTGTAATCTGTGGGAAACTACACAAACATAAGAATTATATATTACTCTATATAAGTTATTTTCTTTATTCTAAAAATGGAACCCGAAAGAACCTAGGCATCTTTTTAAATTCAGAGCTTGGGTCTTCTCATTGTGTCTTTCAGAGGTAGGAACATGCACCAGACCATCTTAGGGAGGTCAGCCTGGCTAACAGTTTAAATTTTATTTGTTCCCTGAAGAAGTAAGAGTATATCATACCTGCCGGGTGCTCTGACTTCAGTAGCCACTTTACTGCAACCATCACACCCTAGGGAGGTAGCAGGGCAAGGCATGGAAAAAGGGCTCACTCTGGAGACGCCTTCTGGGCTTTGATCCAGTACCTGATTTTGATTTAGTTCACTCACTTTTCCAGTTTGAATTTCTGCAGCTTTACCATAGGAATAGTATCTTCTTAGGAATGTTGTGAGGATTAAAAGGGGTCAGACAAAGGCATCAGTTATGATTATAATCCCAAAACACAGGCATGTAAGAAACAGGACTTTATCTTAGCAGCTCAACTTAATTTGTTTTTAAACTTCTCCCATTGGCTGTTTTGAAATTTAACCTCCGTCCTTTGCAGATTACCCCTTAACTCTCTGAGTTTTTCCAGGTTCTAGACCAGTTAATATAAATGCAATGCAAGTTGTACATGCAATTTTAAATTTTCTACAAGCCATATTTTTAAAAGCTAGAAGAAACACATGAATTTGATATTTTTCCCATCCAGAATGAACATTCTTTATTTTTAAAAACAATTTAAAATTTATTTTTCAATTGCAGTTTGCATTCGATATTATTTTGTATTAGCTTCAGGTGTACAGCATAGTGGTCAGACAATCGCAACTTTAGCAAGTGTTCCCTTTGATATTTCCAGCATCCAACATGTACCATGCCCAATTATCACAACATGATCGACTACAGGGTGGGGCAAAAGTAGGTTTACAGTTGTTCATATGGAAAATAATACAGTAATCAATAAATAATAATACCAGAATAAACTGTGTTTCACGTACTCACAGCTATAGGCTGACTTTTGCCCACCCTGTACACTCCCTAAGCTGTACTTTATATCCTGTGACTATATTGTGACTAATAATTTGTATTTCTTGATCCCTTCACCTCTTTCACCCAGCGCCCCTCTCCCCCTTCCCTCTGGCAAGCACCAGTCCACTCTCTACATCTATGAGTCTGTTTCAATTTTGTTTGTTCATTTATTTCATTCTTTAGATTCCACATATAAGTGAAATCACATGGTATTGTCTTTCTCTGACTTATTTCACTTAGCGAGAATCTGATATTAATAATACATTATATTTTAACTTATATAAAAATGTTATCATTTTAAAATGTAATCAATATAATAAGGTATATTGCATCATTTTGTACTAAGTTACCAAAACCTGGTGTGTATTTTAGATTCATAGCACATGTGGTTCCTGGCTAACATATTGGACATGCAGTTCTAGGCTCCTATACAATAGCAAGAGGACTGAGAGCAGTGGAAGGAGATGCAGGATCACACTGGTTATTGCTGAGATCTCCCCAGACCCCATGTCTCCTTCTGATTTGACTTTCTAGTTAAATGAGGTGAAAGGAAAAAAGGACAGATAGAGAAAAACAAAGGTTATTATCTCAAAACATCATTTTATTGTATGTACTTCAGTGCCTCGTTACCGTGCAAACATGAGCAGCTAATAAATATTAAGTATCATTATTATTATAAGTAAGACCTTTCTCATGTTCTCATATCTCTCATTTTAGATTCTTTTCATTTATATATTCCTCTAGACCTATAATGTAGATAAAGAAGCTCTTGATCTAGTATAAACTGCCAGCATAAACTTTCTTTGTTTAAAGGAAACAACTGAAGAGACAATTTTATTTATAAAATGAGTCACTTCATTAAAAAAGTAAGACATTGAAAAATAGCATCCCTTACAAGTATGTCTCTAAATAACTCCCAAGGTTCACTTTTAGAGCTTATCCTGTGCTATTTTAAAACGCTCAGGAGAGTTGGAATAAAACTCATTTGACCTTAGAAATCCATATCTCACGTTGCTTTTGTCTTTCATACATTTGTGTTTCTCATATTTCCTTTGCTCATTTCTAAGTAAAGGATGGTTAAATGAATTAACTGCACATAAGCCTTTAAAAGCCTTAGTGGCATGCCTGGCGCATAGTGAGTGACCAATATTAATCCAGTGCTTCTCAGGCACCATCTTTTTAACTTAGTGCAATGATCCTATGAGGTAAGTATTAGTTAAATCTTCACTTTATAGACAACGAAATCGAGGTTCAGGAAGAGTAAATACGTAGCTCAAGAGCACTAACATAGTAAATGCAGGAGGCAGTGATCTAACCCATGCGGCCTGACTCAAAGCCCACGCTCACCCACATTAAGCTCTAGACGTTCCCTGGGCTCAGTACCCCTAGTGCAAGAGGCAGAGAGCACTTATCAATTCAGCCTACTCAGAGGTTCTGAGCAGCAGCTGTACATGCTTTGAGGAACACAAATTCCGGAAATTGTTACTTGATAAACACAACTTGTTAGTTGGGTTTGCTCTGCGAGGCATAGTTTTATGTACAGCCCATTGCATGGTACCTGTATATCTGTATCTATAGCCTCTCTGGCTGATGAAAAGGTCAGGAAACTCAATGTGGCTTCCACTTCAAGTAATAATGACAAGGACATGCAGATTAACCCTTTTATACACTGTAGTAGCAAACAGCAAGACACTGAACAAACTCAAACATTCACAGCAATGTGGAGAAATTGCTCAAACATGGGTTGACTCAAAATAATAATTACTGTATGATTCTATTATATATAAACAAAAATAAACTATTGTGCTTACAGATGTGTGCTTAAATGGGAAAACAGGAAAGAAAAGTAAGGACTTGAGTACCAGAAAAGTCAGGATTGTGAGTCTCCTCAGGAAAGGAAGAGGATGTTATAATGGAGGAGGCACAGGAGGACTTCTAGAGGGTGACAGCTTTCTATTCCTTGAACTGGGTAGTAGTTACAAGGCTGTTTATCTTAAAATAGTCCATCAAGTTGATGTTTAAATGCCCTCTATGTGTGTGATTTTTTTTTAAAGTATATTTTATTGATTATGCTATTACAGTTGTCCCAACTTTTTGTCCCCTTTATCCCCCTCTGCCCTGCACCTCCCCTCCCTCCAGCAATGCCCCCCCACCCTTAGTTCATGTCCATGAGTCACACATATAAGTTCCTTGGCTTCTCCATTTCCTATACTATTCTTAACCTCCCCCTGCCGATTGTGTGCCTACCATTTATGCTTCTTATTCCCTATACCTTTCTCCCCCATTCTCCCCTTCCTCCTCCCCACTGAAAATCCTCCCTGTGATCTCCATTTCTGTGATTCTGTTCCTGTTCTAGTTGTTTGCTTAGTTTTTTTAGATTCAGTTGTTGATAGTTGTGAGTTTGCTGTCATTTTACTGTTCATATTTTTGATCTTCTTTTTCTTAGATAAGTCCCTTTAACATTTCATAGAATAAGGGTTTGGTGATGATGAACTTTACCTTATCTGGGAAGCACTTTATCTACCCTTCCATTCTAATTAATAGCTTTACTGGATAGAGTAATCTAGCTTGTAGGTCCTTGCCTTTCATGACATCAAATACTTCTTTCCAGCCCCTTCTTGCCTATAAGGTTTCTTCTTCGAAATCAGCTGATAGTCTTATAGCAATCCCTTTTTAGATAACTCTCTCCTTTTCTCTTGCCTCTTTTAAGATTTTCTCCTTATCTTTCCTCTTGGGTAAGTTAATTATGATGTGTCTTGAAGTGTTCCTCCTTGGGTCCAACTTCTCTGGGACCCTCTGTGCTTCCTGGACTTGCATGTCTATCTCCTCCACCAGATTGGGGAAGTTTTCCTTCATTATATTTTCAAATAAGTTTTCAATTTCTTGCTCTTCCTCTTCTCCTTCTGGCACCCCTACAATTTGGATGATGGAGCATTTAAAGTTGTCCCAGAGGTTCCTCAGCCTCTCCTCATTTTTTTGAATTCTTGTTTCTTCCTTCTCTTCCAAATCATTGATTTGCGTCCTGGTTTTCTTCCCTTCACCCTTGGTTCCCTGTATATTTTTCTTTATTTCACTTTGCATAAACTTCACTTCTATTTTGCAACTGAACTCACTCATTTCTGTGAGCATCCTGATTACCAGTGTTTTGAAGTCTGCATCTGATAGATTGACTATCTCCTCATCACTTAATTCTTTTTCTGGAGTTTTGATCTGTTCTTTCATTTGGGCCATAGTTCTTTGTCTCAGCACAGCTGTTATGTTGTAAGGGGTGGAGCCTTAGGTATTCACCAGGGTTGGGCAACCCACTTGGCCACGTCGTGGCGCTGTATGTGTGGGAGGGGTCAGAGAGGAAACAAAGCTGCTTGATAGCTTGTTCGACTCTCACCTCACTTTCCATCACTTCCTTTGCTTCCCGCAGGCAGATTGGGCCCTTTCAGATGCTGATTCCCAGGTGGATGGGCTTGTGTATGTTCTAGGACCTCGTGAGCCTCTCCAATGAACTCTCCTATGAGACTAGGAGAGTCTCATGCTGTCACAACTGCCACATGTTTTTATAGCAGAGTTTTTGAGGCTTTCTTTTCCTGCCCTGGAACCCTTGGCTGTACGGTTTGCCATGCTCACCAGTTGTTCCTCATGGCTTCTCCTTATGTGAATGTGGGAAATCCTGTCTACCAGCCAGCATCTCACTCGCCCCAGGTCACCAGCCGGGTCACCATCTGCTGCCTTGCCACGTGTCCTCTCTGCCCTGACTTCACATCTCCGCCCCTCCTACCAGTCTGGATGAATGTTTCTTCTTTAACCCCTTGGTTGTCGGACTTCCGTGCAGTTTCGTTTTCTGGCAGTTCTAGATGTTTTTTGTTTTTAAATTGGTCGTTATCCTTCTTTTGGCTGTGCGAGGAAGCAAAGTGTTTCTACCTATGCCTCCAACTTGGCTGGAACTTCTGTATGTATGATTTTTAATAATAAAAATGTTTGAAAAGAATATTCAGGAAAGTGTTTCAAATATTAAGCATTGAAGAACTGGACAATAGAGATGACATCTCTACTATACAGTGGTGAATAATTTGGAATTATAAATGAGCGTTTCTCAATTGTGTTTCAGTGGGGGGACCTCCTACAGCAGAAGCACCAAGAGGACTTTTAAAGATGCAAACTCTCATGACTCCTCCATCCCAGCTTCTCATTCATTCACTCAACATTATTTGTTGAGCACCTGCTATGTGTCAGGCACTGTCAGTGCTGAGGATGCTTCAGTGAACAAAAATGACAAACCCATATTCTTCTGGAACTTACAGTCCAACAGGGCTTCCGAAGACCCTGAAATCTGTGTTTTTACAAGTTTGCCAAGTGATTCTTAATATGAAACAACTGGTGTATGTGCCAAACTTTCTTTAACCTTCCCAGTGCATACTTACAGAAAGACTTACATTAATAAAGTTAGAATTTAAAAATAATTAGTTCCTATTGCATCACAGAAAATCTAAAGCATTTTTATATAAATTAGAACTCTTAAGCTAATATGGACCAAAAGAAGAAAACCGTCCTGGAGAATATAATTTTCTAATTGTTCTTCAGACTTTCTGATACCACCCTCTTCTGTCCCTAATGTTTTTGAGTCTTAAAATTATTCCACCTCCATCATTTTCATCCTGTGTTTTTTTTTCTTTTTCTGAGTACAAATGGGACATTGTAAGCTAGTGATTCTTTAAAGGTGTAGTGAAGAAACTTCTTGCTTTATTTTAATTCTTTCTCTGTGACCCAGCTTAGGCAGCTGAGATTCCATTCGGGGCATTCCAAGCAGTGCTCCTAATCTCTAATGAAGAACTCTAAGTGACATTAAAACAAATAAGACAACAGCAATATCGGCAAAACCCCAAAGGACACACGATCTTGCACGAAGTCCTCCTGCTAAGATAAATACCACTAAACCATATTCATTCATTCATTCCTTTATGCATTTATTTATTCCTTTACTCAATGTGCCAGGCACTCTTTTAGGCTCTGGGGAAATGGTTGTAAACAAAACTGACAAAAAATTATGGCCTGATAATGCTTACATTCTAGGGAGAGAGAGATAGGGGAGGCAAAGAGGATGGCAGGTAATAAAATGTAAATATAGGTTATTTAGAAAATTAGCATATAATAATTGCTAAAGTGAAAAATAAAGTGTAATGTGGGAGAAGAAAGATACGGGTAGAGATAAAGTTTGAAATTTCATGTAGGATGGTTAGAGAAGTCCTCAAGGAGAAAGTGACATTTGAATAAAAAACTTGTAAGAGGTGAGGGAGTGACCTTGGAAGACATAGGGAAAAGAACATTCCAGACAGAGGTATTTGGATTTGCACAAGACAAGGCCTGGATTGGGAGTGTATATTTGGCCACTTCTCAGAACCTAAGTTTTAAAAGGACATAATAATTCCCTCCTATCAGAATAATTTTAAAGATTAAATGAGGTCATGGATTTTGTCATGGGTGTGAAATTTGGCAAACAGAAATTCCAACCTTAAAATTACCATTCATTTGTTTAGCCTCTAATATATGGTAAACACTGCATATATAACTATAAACAAGAACTGCATAATGATATGAAGGAATATGTAATCTTATAGAGACTATTTTACCAGGATAATTTTATTTTATGACATTTACTGTAATAAATTTAGGGGACTAAGGGAAGTAGGTAGACTAAATAATGTAATTCACATTTTATGGGTGAAGGAATGGAAAGTATAGATATTAACTGATGCAAGCTTTGAATCCTGGCTTTCTGACCACAGATGCTATGCTTGCATTGAAACATTCCAATATAGTCACACCGATGTGTGACTATAGCATAGGGAATTACGTACAATGTCAGATGGGTACTAGCTTTATGGGGTGATTGTTTCATAAGTTATATAAATGTTTAATCACTATGTTGCACACCTGAAACTAACAATATTCTATATAAACTGTAATTAGAAATAATAAAAATTATAAATAAAAAAAGACAATAAAAATCAATAAAGCACTCCCAACAAAGGCATCTCCAGAGTTTGCACACGTGGACAAATGAGGCCTAGAACCAAGCTCATTTTTCTTCACTGCAGGCGTGGCAGCTTTGCCCATTGTTCCAGTACAGGGGAAAGATAGAGTCAATCACCTACCACGTGGGACTGGGGTGGAGGGGGGAGCGGGTCGGGATGTGTGAAGGGGGCATAAGCCCAACTTTCACTTGTTCTTTCACACCGTTTTTCCCATTTGATCCTTACAGCAGCCTTGCTAAGTAAGCAGAAATTGTTAGTTCCATTTTACAAATGAGACAAAATGCTTAAAGAATTTAATAACTTTGCCGAAGGTCATATGGCTAGGAAGTGGGAGAAACAATAATGAAGCCCTGACTTCTACATCCAGTTTCATTGCTCTTTCAATAATCTTATTTAGGTAGGATCTCGAGGCCCCCAGGTCTTGGTTTCCTCAGAAATAAAATGGAGGGAGAGTAGGGAAGCAGGCTATGATGTCCCCGCCTTTGTACGCATGTCCCTTCTGCTAAAATACCTTCCCTACTCTTCTTCCCTTGTCATACGAAGACCCAAAGTGTTTTAAAAGAAAGAAAAATATATATTTTAGAGCAGTTTCAGACTTATAGAATTATTATGTAAATAATACGGTTGAATTCCACATTCAATTCTCCCTGTTATTGACTTCTTACCTTAGTATGGTGTGTTTGTCACAACTAATGAACCAGTACTGACATATTTTCACTAGCTAAAGTCCATACTTATTTTCTCTAGGTGTCCTCATTTTTTTCTCCTAATATCCTTTTTCCATTCCAGGTTCTGTCAGGATACCACAGCACGTTTAATACTCATGTCTTCTTAGGTTACTCTTGGTTTTGACGATTTCTCAGACTTTCTTTATTTCTGATAATATTGACAGATTTGAGGAGCACTAGTCAAGCATTTTATAGAATTCCCTACAATTGGAATATGACTCATGTTTTCCTCATGATTAGACTGGGGTTATGTGTTTTGGGGAGAAAGGCTACAGAGGTAAAGTACCAGCCTATTCACAACACATCAAAAGTATGTGCTATCAGTATGACTTATCACAGTTGTTGTTAATCTTGATCATAAACAGACAGAAACAGAATAAGCTTTATGTATACTCTCTCTGTTTTACTTTCCGTTTCCCTCTCCCTTCTCCAATGTCACCGGGAAAAGTAGTAAAAATGAAAATAGGATGAGAAATAATGGAAAAGAGAAATATTTTAGAGTGCATCAGAAAATAGCAGAGAGGCATGTCATTTTTGATCTATGAATACAAATGGACAGAATTAAGACTGGGGAAAATAATTTCTGTTAATTATTCTGAGTGTACTTCATATTTACTTCTTGATCCCCCCAGGTTATGCCATGTCAAACAATTAAAAGTAGATTTAAATTTTTAAAAATTAAAAGAAAATTATATTTTCAGTGTTCAAATCTAGAAATTATTTATAGTAACTACATTCATTTAGTAAGAGCAGGATGGAATTGACCCTCTCCCAGGAGTTAGCCACGTCTTTTCCATTCACCCTGGTAATTTCATTCAGTCACGCTGATGTACTTATTTTCTTTTACTACTGAAAATCTATTTTCAGGGACACTTCAATTCAATATTGACTTTTCTAATGAGAAAAAGTGAAATTTATCCTCTTTTATACTATTTATGTGACATTTATAATGAATTTGGGAATCAGAATGCTTCCCACATATTACAAACATCTACTCACGACCCATTGAGTTTGTGAGTTTTTAGGTGGCTATAAGTATAAAATAATTACTTTGGCAGGAGACAAAACAAGTATATCGACATTAAAATAAGAACGCAACTGTGGCTGATTGAATTTAAGGTTGTGATGAATTTATTCCATACACACTATTCTTTATAATGTTAAAAACCCAAGAGTGTTGTACTTCTTTCAACACTTATAAACCTCATGGACTTTGCTCAGAGTCAGAGCATCCCAGAGTGAAAAGCAGTGTGGCTTAAGGAAAAGTGCAGAAAAGCCAGACCCGCCTCTGCTCCTCGTGAATGGATGATGTGGAGTCCCCCACCTGGGAGCTATGGAACCTCTGTCCCTGCAATGAGAGATTGTACCTGGTGGTCTCAATGTCTTTTCCTGCTTCAACATCCTTTGATTCTGGAGCATCATTTCTAACCACCTAACCCCCACATAATAAATCATCTGAAAACATCTTTCTATATAGATTTCTGAGCACAGTCTTAGAAATTCCTTGTACATCACTAAGTTACCTCCTTTTCCTTGGGAAATTAATAGTCCCAGGAAAATTCTGTTAATGATGAAATGGCACCAGATGATAGACCTTGGTCCTTGAGTTTTGGCAAAGAAAGAATTTAGAGCCAAGACTCGAACACAAGCAAAAGTTTATTTATAAAGTCACAGAGGTAGAAGAAGTGAGCTGTGGAAAAAGTGAGCCCGCTGGGCTGCACGGACTCGGGAAGCAAGTTGCAGAGGCCAAAGACGGGCCCGGGGAGTTTAGAAGAAAGAACGCAAAGAAAATGTGCCTGGGGTGAGGAGACAAGGACAGGTGCAGGCGTGCTCAAGAGAAAGAGAGAGAGCATGCTGGGGAAAGAAGGGGATGGGAAACGGCCCAGATGCGTTAGAGAGAGCATGCTCTGAGTCCTTCCTCTGAAGGGCTTTTATCCGGAGGTCTCGCGGGAGGACCTCAATAGAATATTTATCAGTTTCCGAGGTGTATCTTTTCGGGGTGGTGGTCTCTACGGATTGGTTGGCAGCAGGGCAGGGGGTCATTAGTCATTGCAGCTGTGCCTGAGGTCAGCCATGGTATTGTCCCTCCTGGCCTTGTTGCTTCTGGAGTTGAAACACAACTGAGGCCTAGATGTTATCTCTAGGGCTTAGTGCCTGAGGGAGTGTCTGTGCAACAGCTTGTATGGGAGTTGTATGAGGCGATTCCCTGGCCCCCTCGTTCCTCCTCTAAGGGGGTCTACCGCATGATTAACGACATGCCAGGAGAGGAAAAATCAGGAGAGGGTCCAAACCTCATGACCAGTGATACGAAAGGTCAGAGGTTCTAAACCACATGACCTGCGGCATGCTAGGGGAGGAAAGTCCAGCCTGGAGCAAGGGCCCGGGCTAGCTTTGCCTGTTACTAGGTACCCTGAGCCTTCGGTGCCTGGCTTTCTTTCCTACTGTGCGTATGTCTGTATAACTGCCTACTATTTCACTTCTATTAGGCTGATGTTACTAAAACAAAGCTGAATTAAATTTTGCTTGTGCCTATAAAGGTATTTATCTATTCGGAATGGTGTTTTGAAAAGAAAGCATATGTTTATTCCCATTAAAATAAAAATCAAACTAAAAATCTCTCTCCCTAATTCTTTGTGAACTAATTTGGTTGCTTGCATTACTTGAAAAGTTGAGCACTCATGAGAAATTGCCTCTGAGTGTACAATTTCCCTTGTAGCTAATATAAATTCATAGACCATTCCAAGATGGGCATACTCATAGTTAGTCATTCGAGGGACTAGAGTTTTGCATACCTGTGCATCATAGAAAAACACCCACACATACAAAGGCTGCATTTTTACCCAGACCTGAAGTGAGCAAATAAAAGAACTAGAATGCCTCTAACCACCTCCACCCTAACCACACCTTCCTGCCCTAAGCTTATTGCCCAAACCTGGCTTTGCCCCAATGCTTGCTTCTTTGAAAATTTGAAAAGATGTGGAGAAAAAAAGGTGAGTGAAAGAATAAGGCCAGGAAGAGAAATTGGTGAAAAATAGGTGAAGAGCAGGAAATGCAGTTGGGAGTGGCTTTCTGAAGTGAATGGCTTCATTTGGAAATGTAAGAAGGCAATTAAGGTTGTAAAAATAACTAGGAGCCCGGTCATCTTCATAGTTCCTCTGCTATGCTCAAAAACTGGACGAGCGTCGAATAATTCCATTGATTTAGACAAATAGGGGTTGTCTTAATGACTTCAAATAAATTTTTATGTCTTCAACAACCAATGATATTTCAAGTCATTGAATAAAACTTTTTGCTTTGATCATTTGTGTTGGGCTTCTTAAAATAGATAACCGATTCAATTTAATTTTCTTCTCCTTATACCTCCCAGATGGTGCTTGAGCTCTACAGAAAAATCAATAGTTCACTTCCATAGTGGCCTCTCTTGGAACTATCTTAAGTCTGCCTTCCTTCCCTCTGTCTCTTTGGACTTTGCTTTTACTCTATAAGTTAGCTGAGCCTTTTCAACCCTTGCATCTGCTTTGAAGACAAGCAGCCTGCTGGGTCCTTCAAAAGAGTAGGTAAGTTCAAAGACAGAGCCTCAGAAAAACCAATAAAGAGGAAGGGAAAATGATGTCTGGAGAAAAAAACTTCTGTCAAGATATAGCCAATCAGGGCTCCAATCATTTGATAAACCTGTGTAGATAGGGCAGAGGGAGATGCTAATTGGGCAGCTGGGAGTTGGAGAAATGTGCTGATACTCTCCAGTTCTTGTGGAAATCAAGCTAGGTGAGAATTGTACAGGCCTAGAGCCAAGCCAGTTGTTGCTCTGATAAAACTTCTTGGTTTGGATTGGTCAACCTATTTTGCATCTACAAAGAATATGTGAAGCAGAAATTTGAGCCACTTATTTGGCTTCAGCCACTTTTAAGCAGCTTGATGATAGTGATTAAGTTCTCAAAGCCGTTGCTGTATCTCTTTATACAAATATGGTTAATTTCTTCATTTTTTCATTCTGAAAGGTAAAGAAGCTTTGACAAGAAAGAACTTCTAGTTTGCAGAACACACATAGTCCTAGGGCATTCATAATTAATAATCAAGCTGCAATTTCTGCAAGAAGAAAGGGTGCCATCTACTACATTAGCATGTACAAACAGTTCGGTTTATTAAGTCTGAGCTGAGCCAAGATGTCTGTCATACACTGGCAGCATTGTCAGCATTGCAGAAGTAAAAAAAATGAAAATTTTGCCAGTGTCAGCATTGATCCCTCATCCCCCTCATGCAGTGATGAGATATTACAGCATTTGAAAAGTCTCTCAGTTGAAATTGGCCGAAAAGAAATTTGATTAAATTTAATTAACAACAAACATTGATTTACATACATAACATATCGCATTGGCAACATCCATCTAAGATAACTCAAATCTTCCTTCAAGCAGTTTATGGAAGATATAGTAGTCACATATATTATAATAATATAAGGTATTGAAATAAAAGTCATATAGAGGTACATCACAGTAAGTCAATAGATCATCAGCCCTGAACCACAAATAGATCTGAATTGGAATCATGTCTCTATCAGTTATTATCAGTGTGTTACTGGGCAAGTTACTTAATCTCTTGGACCCTCAACTTCCTTATCTGTGAAATGGGGTCCATAAGAATGGCTTTATATAGGCATAACAATTAAATTGGATAGTATCAGAAAGTGCCAAACTAAGATGTATTATATTTCTTTTGTTCGTTCCAGGATTAAGAAAGAATAAAATTAATTCCAGTAAGAAGAATCAGAGACAGCATCACAGAAGAAGCTATAGGCTTTAAGCAATGTGGTGAGGTGGTTTCATTTGCAGAGTACAATGAGTAGAGGTGCAGAGCTGTTGAAGTTCGCACACATTTGGGCTGCGGGGAGTGATCCCTTGGGACCAAGCTAGACAATATAGGAAGAAAGTTTGAAACCCAGGGCATGAAGAAATAATTAGTGACAAAGCTAAAAAGATAGGAAGAATAACTTTTACAAGGCAATATTGAGAAAATGAAGTAACATGATTTGACATAAGTTTCAGAAAGATAACTTAAGAGAGACATATGAAGAATGACTATTTGTGAACATTCCAGATACTACTAAATAGCTTTTGTAAATGATAATGATGACATAAATCCAGGCCATAATGCTAAGAATAGATATGAGGAAACTGCTATATAAAAAAAGGATTCTATAGTAAAATTTGCAAAATAAAGAAAAAATCCCTTTCTTTGGGGACCCAAACTGGTAAGATTTAGATCCGTCATATCAAAATTGTCTCCTCTTTTACAGATAAAATGGTTATTAATCTTGCCCGTTATAACAGTTGACTCTGTTTTTAACAAAATAGGTCTAGGTTCAAGATATCCTTTCTAATAAATATTTACATACCTACACTGAAGAAGATTTGATATAAATTTAAATTCAATGTTTTTAGTTCTTTGTTCTAGGAGGGTGCTGGTTTCAGGCCAGTGTGCATCCAAATCGCTCAGAACACTGTGAAATCAGACTGTTGCACGTACACCCAAAATTTCTGTCTGATTCAATAGGTCTGGAGTAGCAACCATTTTGCTGATGTAGAGGCTATGCTCTGAGATCCACTTCTGTACATATATAAAGGCTTTTCCCTTTGCTTAAGGCTAGTGGGTATCACCCTGGGTAAAGGCTAATTGAACTAGCGCACTGGGGAGAATGGAAGAGCTGTTTCAAACTCTTCTAAAGAAAAATAATCTAGGGACTAGCCCATCCTTTTCCTCCTGTTGAAGCTGTAGCCTTGAAATTCCCTTCGGAGTTTCAGTTTGAAGGTTTTGGTTACTGAGTGATGTCATTTGCCCCCATCATGAATGAGCCATATTAATTTCAACATTAGGAACACTTGCACCATTAGGAGTTTCCACACTGAAGCATAGAGCTAAAAGTCACATAGGTAATATTCAATTCTTTGGGGTGTTGCATTTGATAGAAATTAAGTTTTAATGTGAGATTCTTTAACTGGACTCTGTCTCTTGGTTTGAAATTTCTATCTTGTTGCAAAGAAAATAAGAATGGTTTAGCCACACACACATACACAAATGGAGTCATTCCTAATTTGCTAATTCTTAAAACAATTGATTGTGGTGTGTGAGGGAGAAATATGTATAGAGATAACTGCCAGATTTTGACTTGGATGACTGGCAGACAGAGCTAACAACCAAGATAGGAAACCCAGAAGGAAGAACAATTTTGGCAGGAAGATGAGGTTGAATTTAAATAGTCACAGAGGCTTCCAAGTGGAGATTTTCCACAGACAGTATTGGTTTGGTGCTTAGCTGTTTGTCTGTATAAAAATAATAGTTATACCTCTAATAGTTATGAGATTGGATGGACTTGCCTATAAAGAGATCATACAGAGAAGACATCACTGTCTTGTTCTTAAATTGTTAAGAAAATCATATGCTTTCTAAATTTTTATCTGAAAATGTCGGTAGGAAGGGTTTCATACTTGAAGTACAAAAATATTGTTGAGGCAACATGATTGACATTTAAAAGCTACCAAATCTGTCTCCAAGCTTTGGCTTTCTCCAGTGTAAATCAACATGGATGTTCCACCATAAAATTCTCCTTGGGGTTAATATCAGAGAAAGAAAAATAGGACTAAGTAAACTGGTCCCATCATGTTTTTTATTACCACATGTATTTTTATATTCTTTGTAAGCTAATAGAATGTTCAACCTAAAATCATTCACTTTCTGGTCAACTTTATAGGGTCAGAAAATGTAGACCCCAAGTGGTCAACTCACAAAGTAAGATCAAGGAAAGGCAGAATTGAGATTAAAACCCAGGTCTCTTACCTCACCTCCAAGCTTTTTGTCTGCTCTACCAAAACTCCCACTGACTCACCCAATATCATTTCACTACACATAGAAATTAATCTTTAAGCAAGCATACTTTCTTTCCTATTTCTCTGTAAAACTTAAAAAGAAAACCAAAACAGTAAAACTGAATCCAGGAACAGAATATGAATAAAATATCTCCATGAACCATCTACATAATAAATATGTGAAATTTGAGGGGGTTACCCCAACATTCTAAGTTGAAAATGGACAGAACAAATTAATAGTAAGTCTGGCAGAAAAAAAAAAATCTCTTTGTAGTCACCACTTCTTTTTCCACCCTTAAAAAAAAATAGGCTTTTCCTATACATAGTTCCAATCTAAAAGCTAAAATCAACAAAGAATAATTGTGCCAATAGCGATGACAGACTGATCTGACTGAACCACTTGGGCTTCGTGTAGATGCAGCTTTAGAATACACTTATATCTATCTATCTGTATATATATACATACGTATGTGTGTGTACACACATGCATTTTTTTCTGTCTCCTCTAGTTTCTTAAGAAGGCTAACAAAAATGAAAGAACCAAATCATTGTGTTTCAAATACATCCTGAGATAACTCACATGAGGAAAGAGAAATTAGCAGGAGATTTTTTTTTTTTAAAGATCGATTAATTGCCCCACTCAGTTGAAGAGTGCCAAGTGAGTCATCTTCGGAAGGAAGTCCTTTGGCACCATGGATAGGGGTTTGGCTTATTGTATTAGACTTTAACTCTGCTGATAGAAATCACTGCTGTGACTGATTCAACAGCTCTGCTTGGTGTTGCAAAGCATATCTCTACCTCTCTTAGAGCCAAAGTCCCACAGAGCCACCAGGAGCATGGTGGGTTTAATGGAGTTTATGTGAGGCCACTGGAAGTCAGAAAGCCTTTTTCCTCTCCTTCCACTCTCTATAAGCAGTTTTCTCCTTAGTAGCTTACCATTTCATTTAATTTTTCTTAAGGGGTCCAGAAGACATTTATGTCCTCAAACAACTGGGTCCTTATTTTCCCCCAAGAGCCCCTCTTTCATTTTTAAGCAAAAACTGGCACACAAATAATGCAGGTGGTACCAGTAAATCTTTTCCTAAAGATTTTATTTATTTTTAAAGAAAGAGAGGGAGAGAAACTTCAATGTGTGGTTGCCTCTCCTGTGCCCCTAACTGAGGACCTGGCTTGCAACCCAGGCTTGTGCCCTGACTGGGAATTGAACCAGTGACTCTCTGGTTCACTGGCCAGCACTCAGTCCACTGAGCCACACCAGCCAGGACTAAATCTTTATATAACATATATATTTGAAGATATTCTCATTCCAGGGTTTTAAATATGTAAACAAAACTGAGTAATTTTTAAAAGGAATTATTTTCAAGTTATTGTGTCTGTTCTTTGAATCCAAGGATGACATATTTGAGGACATTTTATCTGTGGATCCACTTCTAGAATTCAAAACTGGCTTTGTTGTTGACAAAATTTAAATGCTGTGTTCCCAAGTCAAATATTCCAATAAATATTCTTTTCCCAAGAACCAGCCCATCGTATAACTTTGGATCTTGTTCTTTTAGACTCCTTGGATCAGGCTGTCTGTTCAGGTGGTAATGCCTTCTAGATTTTCAAACATGGAAGAGAGAGAAATCCATGGACTGGTTTTATACCAAATTTCAAGAGTAGGCGATAAAATGTAAATATAAGTCATTCTGACACCCCCACTTATTCAATAAGGCATCAGCTTCAATGTCAATTTGAGTAAAGTAGGGAAAAGCTAGGGTCACCCTATAGCCTTGACCAACTTTCCCAAGTGCTGAATCATCACCAGTTTCACCATCTCAAATCCCATGCAATTGGCAAGTGCCCCATCATGCTTGCTCAGCCCTGGACCCATTTTGGCTCTCCTGGAGATTTCACAAAGGTTCCTGGAGCCCCAGGTTTAAAAGGAGGCTCTGTAAGTGAGTCATTCTTTATATGTGAACGCAGCATTTTATTTTTTATCAAGAAAACAAAGGAAAACTCACACAGGGCTGCAGGCACACCCTCAGCTAACTCCTCTCTCCATTTGCGTATGAAAACTCCTGTGTCAGTGCTGGCCTTAAAGTTTATGTGCAGACACATCCTTTGAACCATGTGCCTAGAGCAGGGGGAACAGCTTCTTCACTTTTGTCCTCCCTGTGTCCTCACTACATCTGGTCGAAAACCATTCTATTCATCTGAGTCAAGGACAAGGGGTAAATTGCTCAGTGTAAAACAATTTCCCCTGTGATTCATTGTTGTTTTTGAGGTCTTATATGTGCCAACTGTTGACATTGGTGCAAGTTTGCTAACTGTCTTAGGACCTAAAAGCCAACACCTATGGAACTTAAAATAATGGAATAACTCATTATCTTGATAAGTCATCTCTGCTTTCTCTGCCTTAAAAACAATTGTAGCAAGTGGGCAGAGGGTGGCAGATGGTGGTGGTGGATGATGGGCAGAGGGAATGTAGCTGTAGCTTTCAGTTGCCTGATGCTGGGCCTGCCATGCCTCGGGTTTCCACTCCATGGTGGAAGCAGGCCAGGGACTCATTCCACTATTGTGGGCTGTGCCTTGTCACCTTGAGCAGAACTCTTCAATGAAAGCCTAATGAATAGTACTCTGGAACATGAATGCTTGCTCCTTGAAGGCAATGATGTAGAGATCCAAGATGGCAGAGGAATAAGTGGAAGCTACACTAACCTCCTCCAAGGACCAATATGGAATTAAATCTAAATTGTAGAGAAGTAATCTTGAATAACCAACTGAACAGTAGCTGAAGAGAAGCTTTATAACCAAGGACAGACAGAAGAAACCAATTCACCAAAACACGACTGGTAGGGAGTGCGGAAGAGGTGCGAGAGGACTGGCTGGGTTCCTATGAGTGGTTCTGAAATTCCAGAGGGATATTTTAGTGGCCAGGGGGTTCCCCTGAGAACTGTGAGTTCTAAACCCCAAGCTGGGCTCCCCAGCCTATAGCACCAGAGCCAGAAAGGAACCCAGGTAACATAAGGCTGTGAGAAGCAGCAGAGTTTCTATCAGCCAGAAAGAGATGGCTGGAGACACAGAGAGCCTCTTAAAAAGCAAATGCACAAAATTTTGTTTGCAGCCACTTACCACAGGGTCTGGCAGAGGGAGGGCAGAGTCGTCTAGAGACACTTGAGGAGAGTCTGGGGTTGGTGGTACTAGGGAAAGAACTGAAGGAACAGCCACTAGGATCCCTGTACCCCAGTCATTCCCCATACTGCTGAAGCCATCTTTCTCAGGCACAGCACTCCCCTCCAAGAGGCATCAACCTGAGGAAAAACAATAGCCCCGTCTGCAGGAATTACTCTGCCCAACCTTGTGGAGCATAAGCCAGGCTGCTGATTAGAGTTTGATTAGTTTGACAATTGATCAGTTTAAGAATATTAGTTTAACAACTAAGGAAGAAAATACAAAGAAGCAGCCAAAATGGGAAGACAAAGACACAGACCCCAAATAAAAGAACAAGAGGGTTATCCAGAAGAAGAAAGAGATGAAATGGGGGCAAGCAATTTATCAGATAGAGAGTTTAGTATAATGATTATAAGGATATTCAACAGTGTGAAAAAAGACAAAGAAACCATAAAAAAAGACCAGTCAGAAATAAAAAATGTAATAACTGAAATAAATAATACACTGGAAATAATAAACAGTGGGTTAGATGAAGCAGGGGGCTGAATTGGTGATTTGAAAGATGGGGCAGAAAAAAACACCCAGGGAGAGCAGCAAAAGGAAAAAGAATTTTAAGAAAATGAAGAGAGCTTAAGAAGCATTTAGGAAAACATGAAGCATACCATCATCCACATCACAGGAATACTGGAAGGAGAAGAGAGTGAGCAAGAATGTATCTGAAGAAATAATGACCAAAATCTTCCCTAATCTGGTGAAGGAAAAAGACACACAAGTCCAGGAAGCTCAGAGAATCCCAAACAAGCTGGACCCAAGGAGGCCTACACTGAAACACATCATAATTAAAATGAAAAGGCTTGAAGACAAGGAAACAATCCTAAAAGCTGCAAGAGAAAAGCAGGTAGTTACACACAAGGGAGCACCAGTTAGACTGGCACTTGATTTCTTTACAGAAATCAAAATTTCAGTCCAGAAGGGAGTGGCATGAAATATTCAAGGTGATGGAAAGCAAGGACCTAAACTAAGGCTACTTTACCCAGCAAGGCTATCATTTAAAATTGAAGGAGAAATAAGGAGCTTCCCAGCAAAGAAAAAGCGAAAGGAGTTTGTTAAAACCAAACCAGTGCTGCAACCAATGTGAAAGGGCTTGCTTTAAGAAAAGAAGAAGAAAAAGAGAAAGAAAAAAAGAAACAGAGGAAAACAGTCTAATAATGAAATGGTACTACGTAGGTATCTATCAATAATCACCTTAAGTGTAAATGGAATAAATGCTCTAACTAAAAGACATAGGGTAAGAAAAAAAGACCCATATGTATGCTGCCTCCAGGAGACCCATCTTAGATTGAAAGATACACACAGACTAAAAGTAAAGGAATGGAAAAAGATATTTCATGTCAATGGAAAAGAAAAAAAAGCTGAGGTAGCAGTGCTTATGTCTGCCAAATTAGACTTTAATACGAAGGGTATATTAAGAAACAAAGAAGGACACTACATAGTGATAAAGGGAACAATCCAATGAAAGGATGTAATCCTAGTAAACATTTATGCACCCAACATAGGAACACATAAATATGTAAAGCAAATATTGATGGACAAAAAGAGAGAGATTGGCAGAAATACAGTCATAGTTGGGGATTTTAACACCCCATTGACTTCAATGGGTAGATCTTCCAGGCAGAAAATCAACAGAGAGCAGCCTTAAACAACACACTAGATCAAATGGATTTAACTGATATCTTCAGAGCATTTCACCACAAAACAGCAGCATATACGTACTTTTCAAGTGCACATGGAACATTTTCTAGGATAGAACACATTAGGACAAAAAACAAGTTTCAATAAATTTAAGAAGATTGAAATCATATCAAGAATCTTCTCTGATCACAAAGCTATGAAACTAGAAATCAATCACAAGAAGAACCCTGAGAAACATGCAAAGACATGGAAGTTGAATAACATGTTATTAAACAACGAATGGGTCAACAATGAGCTCAAGGAAAAAAAATTAAAAGATACCCTGAAACAAGTGAAAATGAGGACACCACAATCTGAAATCCGTGGAACACTGGGAAAGCAGTCCTAAAAGGGAAATCCATAGCTTATAGGTCTAGCTCAAAAAACAAGTACAAACAATTGTAGAGACATTGCAAATAACACTAGCTAACTAAATCTTTTAAAATAATTTACAAAGAACAGGAGTGTAAATTCAACTGTAAGACCAAAGTAAAGTATAATTTTTTATTTTTAAATTATGGTTTGTAAAGTGTAATTTTAGATTGAACAGATTATAACTTGGGCCATCTATGCAACTTATGTGCTTTTTAAATTCTTCCAGATTCACTAAACTTAAATTCCTATTATTTTCTTTGTATAATCTGTAATAAGCAATTTTTCTAGCTTATTTCCTACTATCTCTTATCTCACGCTTTTGATATTTTGCAAAGCACTTTAGACTTTGCGAAGGAACTTTACACATGCATTCCTTTTTATTTTCTATCCCACAACCTGCAAGATTGGCAGATTCACATCCTCATTGTCCAGTGGAGGAAACTGAATGTTCAAGAGCCTCCAATGATTTTTTTAAATCACAATGCCAGCAAATGACAGGATTGTGACTGGAAACTTGCATTTTAAATGCTAAGTTCCCTTTTAACCCTAGCTACTCACTGTTACCCATCCACACGACATACTTTTCTGTCTCAAAGCCTTTGCATGCACTGTAACCCTTGCTCGCCTCTATCTCTATCCAACTGTAGGTGTATATAACTTCTACCACCCATCCAGCTCACATATTCTCCAAGGTTCTGCATTGTATAAAGAGGCTAGTTAATCCTCCCCATTCTTTGTAAATGAAGGCTGATGAGGAGGCTATGTGACTTTCAGAAGAAAGGTGGAGGAATAGATTGACCAGAATAGATTGACTGCAGTCAATATAAAATGTCTCCACATGGTGCAGCCTGAGCTGGAGAGGCACTTTAAATCATGTCCTCTGCAATGTAATCATGCTGCCAAACATGTCCAACAGTAGATGTGCACACCTTAAAAACATGACTTTTGTAACATCATTTTTTCCCTTTGTTTCTTTCTTCCCTTCCCTTCCCTTCCCTTCCCTTCCCTTCCCTTCCCTTCCCTTCCTTTCTCTCCTTTCCCTCTCTGTCTCTGTCTCTGTCTCTGTCTGTCTCTCTCTCTCTTCTTTTCCCAATACAGAGATGCTTAATGTAGCAGTTAGTCTTTATGGATGGACCCAAACAATTCTGTTTCTCCATGTGATACATACTATCTCTCCCATCAAGATGCGGAGCTTATGTTTCCTACACACAAATCTAGTTTGGGCCTATGAAGAAAGTAGTGTGCTGAGACTTCCAAGCCCAGACATTAAGAAGGCCTAGAAGCTTTTGCTTTCTTTATTTTGGAACCATAAGCCACCATGTCAGAAATCGGGGCTAACTTAATGGAGGGGTGGGCCTGGAAAATGAGATGCCTATAAGAAGGTATCTGTGGAGGAGCAACAAGACATCAACAACCAAGTCCTATTAGGAGCCCAACGACCATCAGACGGCAACCTCATAAGAAACTTCAGAGGGGATTGGGGAACTGGGTGAAAAAAGTGAAGGGATTAAGAAGTACAAATTGGTAGTTACAAAACAGTCACAGGGATATAAAATGCAGCATAGGGAATATAGCCAATAATATTGTGATAACTGTATATGGTGTCAGTTGGTTACTAGAAATATCGAAGAGAACTCTAAATAAATTATATGGTTACCTATCCACTAAGCTGTACAACCTAAAACCAATACAAATAAAATCAAAAGTAAATTATAAAAAGAATAAGAGAAACCTCACGTGAGACAGATAGAGAAACCAACCAACCAGGTCTTCGCCCATGCAAAGTATCACGAAATATAATAAAATTGATTGTGTTTTAAACCAATAAGTTTTTTAAAATTTATTTTTACAGAGGGGGAAGGAAGGGAGAAAGAGAGGGAGAGAAACATCCATCAGTTGTCTCTCGTACACCCCTATCGAGGGACCTGGCCCACAACCCAAGCATGTGCCCTGACTGGGAATCAAACCGGTGACCTTTCTGTTCACAAGTACTCAGTCCACTGAGCCACACCAGCCAGGACTAAGCCAATAAGTTTTTAAGATATTTTTATGCATCATAATTGGTGATTTAAACCCTGGTCTGAATGTTCAATAACCTCTAGCAAGTGTCTGAAAAGTTCAGGCCCAAAATAGGCCAGTTAGGAACAGATTTGGGTGAACTAACATATATGGTGGTCAGTGAGTCAGGAAAAGAGAATTTATACCAAAGATGGAATAGAAACCCAGAAAATAGAAATATAATTCTCTTGTGTCCCAGGATATATTTAAAATAGAGAAAAATGTTGCCCATAACATAAGTTTGCCTGGGCCTAAAACTTCAAGGAGTACATTCTCTCTCTCTCTCTCTCCCTCTCCCTCTTTCTCTCTCTCTCTCCCTCTCTCTCTCTCTCTCTCTCTCTGTTATTCTTGGGTGCAAGAATTGAAAAAGATAGTTAATGAAGAAAACTCCCTAGTCATGCCTTTTACACATTGGACCAAGCAAATAATCAACATTAAGCCAGTGGATCTTTGTGTTTCTGGACAGAAAAAAAAAAAAGAAAGAAAGACAGAAAGAAAGCACATTATTTAGAACATGGGTCGAATTTGGTAGGATTTTTTTCCCCCATTTAACTGATCGGGAACTCTGCCAGACCCCTGAGTGGAGAAGGTGCAGGTGAAGAGATTCTTATATCTTCCCATGGATTGGTTCTGGGCCCTAACTGTCTTCCATCCGAAGGAGAAACACTGAACCATCGCTTGTCCCTCTATTATTTATCCTTGGAGTGTCGATCTAAAATGCCCACAAAACCATGGATAAAGCTAGGAAATTTGGAAGAAACGTGTAAGTTAAAACTAGCTCAAAGTCACTTGCTTCTTCTATTTATTTATTTGGTCTGAGATGATTCCCACATTCACTTACCATATGGCATTAAATCATTCTGGTCCTTGAGTTATTATTACATGATTCAAAGAGTATAATTTACAGACTTGCCAGCCCAGGCTGCACTCTGTCCCACACCAAAAAAAGACCACAAGGAGGGGAGAAGAAAAATGACTGTTTCCTGGTAGCCCATATTTACGCAATTTTCTTTCACCACAGATTGTTTTGGCAGTCTAGACAGAGTCTTGTAAAATCCTTCCCTGATGTCATCCACATCCTTCCTTGATAAGTTCAAAATGAGTCTGGAGCAAGCATGGCTCCCCTAGCAATGTCATACAAATAATTAGTGCAGTGCCACCCCAGAGAGGCCTTTGGACTCCAGTGATTTCCACATGAAGGACTGGACTGATGAGCTGGCCACGAGATTATGTAAATATGTGGCGGAGAATGCAGCTGCCGAAGGGCAGAAAGAAACACACATATGGGCGCTTCATGTTTGAAAGAACCTTGTGGAAAACAAAACAGATTAGAGAGAGAAGTTGGCCAGATTCAGGGAAAGAAAGATTAAGGAAATTATTTTCTTATTGAAGCCAGGGACACATGCCGAGATTAATGACTCCTTAAAAGGCAACTTAAAATTCTGTTTCTAAGAGAATACATTGGATCTTATGTCTATCATTTTTGGAGAGGGGAAACTGTTTCCACATTAGGATTTGAAATTCAGGTTATGAGAACTGGAATTTATTCTTTTATCATTTTCCTTCTTTTTCATCTGTCAGGGTAGTAATACATTACACACACCAACACATGTGTAATAGGATAGAGGATACAAAGCAATGTTCTTATTCTCTAATATGAGACACATTCAAATGGTTACCAGGCTTACAGCTTCATTGAAAATCAATTCCAGTTTGTTAAAAAAAAATCTGTATTAGAAAACATAAGGACAGACACAGTCCCCTATTAAAGGTTTGAAAACTTTTTTGTGCTAATTTTTTATTTTGATGTGGTTGCATACTTTTGGCCTTCAGGGGGAATTGAAAGAAAAATGCTTCTCACACTGTACTTTTAATATTCTCCTCAATTTAGTTAAATTCTTTTTAAAAATAAAGCTGTATGAAAAGGAGTAAGAAATGTTTGATTCCATTCTTATATTTTCTCTGCAGCTGGTTATTTCAGAAGAACAGGAAATGTTCTTTCTCTGAATACTGACATGTTTCTCAACTTCCGAGCCACTCCTTTCTCCATTCACATGTCAAATGCCTTCCTTTGCACCCCCTATTTCTGTTCTTGCTGAGCTGTTTCAATACCTTTCTAAATGTTCCCCTGCAAAGCCTCCACTGGTAACTGAAACACAGACCTAACCATGTTCTTTCATAACTTAAAGCAATTTGGTGGCCTCTGAACTCCCTACCATTCCCTGCCAGCAGCCTCTGCCTACCCCATGCCACTACCTACCCTCCGCTGAAGCCACGTCTTCCACCATTGCCTGGACCTTCAGGTCCTTGAAAGTATCCAGTGCCTTGACCAATTCCTGCCCCTTTCTCAGTAACACACACTACTACATTTGCTGGCTACTCATTCTTTAAGAAACAAACCCCATGCCACTCTATCTGTCTGTGTGGTCCTACTGGGCTCTTTTAATTGACCAGTGCTGGTTCCACATCCCACAGCTGACACCACATGAAAACAGATCTTGGTTACCCTTATCCTGGCTACAACTTCTGCCCAAACTCGCTATTATTATGTGTCTCAAGTTCACCGCCCCCAACTCTGTGCCTTCCTAGTCTCCAACCTCCAGTTTATCCCTGACCATTTTTAAAAATTTATTTTTATTGAGATATAATTGACATATAACATTGTGTAAATTTAAGTTGCGCAGCGTTTTGATTTGATACCCTTCCGCATATCACTGTCATATTAGCAAACATCTCTATCACTTCACATAGTCACCATTGTTTCATGTGGGTGGTAAGAACAATTAAGATACCTCCATATTTTTTGAAGCATTATTCATAATAGCCAAGATATGGAAACAGGCTGTGTCCCTCAATAAATGAAAGGATAAAGAAGTTGTGGGACACACATACAATGAAATATTATTCAAGCATAAGAATGTCGTCCTGCCATTTGTCATGACATGGGTAAATCCTGAGGGCATCATGCTAAGAGAGATAAGTCAGACAGAGAAAGATAAATGCTGAGTGAGATCACTTACATGCAGAATCTTAAAAAGCCAAACTCTGGAAAAGAGAGTGTAGAATGATGGTTCTACAAGGGGTACAAACTTGTAACTGGGAGATAAAATAAGTCCCGGAGATCTGATGCACAGCATAGTGATTATAGACAAGGACACCCTTCAAAGTTCCCAACAAAAAAATACCCTACAACAAACTTCAGAGTCCCTAAGAGACTAAATCTGACTCTGGCCTTTGGTGTTAGTTTGCAATGCCATTTGTGTCATCTACCTTGATTACCCCACTCAGCTGTGGGGCTTAATATTTTATCAGACTTTCTAGGCTGTCACACTGGCATGTTTACCTCGGCCCAGCTGGCCGCGAATTCCCCAGTTCCTCTAGGGATCCCATAGAACTATGTGATCCATTCTTTTCCAGTAGAGACCAGCTTGTATTATTATTACATTTTTACCAGGCCGAAAGCTCTTAAAAAGCAATCATGGTGTGTTGCTCATTCTGGTATCCTCAGGGTGTGATTTAGTGCCTCATATACGGCAGTGGGTGTGAATCTCCAATTTCCTACCTACTTATCGCGTTATATCCACGTGCTTTATCAGATCGCCTGGAATACAGTGGGCCCTCAATAAATATTTTTGGATTAAATGAATACTGTTGTTAATTTCCCTTTATCCTGCTTGACTTGTTACAATGAATATAAATAGTGTCTGTAATTTTATGTGAAGAAAAGGGAGAAACATAAAGACATCTTTGAAAACAGGGAAATATTATGGTTATGTCCTTCTAAATTCAGCATTGTGAACTCAATTTAGAGACTAAATTGAGACTATATCCTTAATTAAAATTTTTGACTATGTGGAAATGCAGCTGCAGTATTATTGCCCATAACGAAAATTCAAAGCGCTCTCAAACAGGTGCATCAGAGAAGCAATATTAAAAAGCAATTACTTTCAAACTCTTTAAAAAATCCATTTGCTTACAAAGCAATGTATTCTAAAAGTTTCTGATGATAGTTTGAAAAGTAACACTAACTTATTTTTAAAAGCTGTGAATCCCCAGTAATATCAGTCATGGGTGTATCGTAAATATCTATGATAAATAACAAATCTAAAAGACACTTCAGTAGTTTTTTAACTGGTCCTTCTTCCATTTACTTATCACATTTCCATCATTCATTCACGCAACTACTGTGTGCCAACAACTGTGCAGGTGTGATGTCTGTGATACCCGAGGAGAAAAATAAAGCCTGGTTAAGGTGTATTTCCATAAAAGGATTGGCTATCTAACCTAACCTTCTCTAGTTGCCCATGTCTTCAAATAATGGGGCAGGGTCTCTATATAATTCAATTTCACTTATAATTTGGAAAATATAAATTAAAACTACAATGAGGTATATTTGGCCTTGACCTATAATATCTGAAGTGTTGCAACTTTAGAGCAAGAGAATAGCAGATACTGGTACTCGCATTTTACCCGCACACGGTGCTGGCACAGTTGTAAGCGACTAAAGTCGCTCCGACGAACAAAGGAAAATTGGAAGTACCTTTGCCCTATGACTCAGTTTTTTCACCTGGGTATATTTCTTTAGAAACAAAACAAAAACCCTCTCAATCTAGATGTGTTCATTGCAACATACTTTTGTATCAGTAAGTGAGTAGGTAAGTAAATAAATAAATAAAATGGACTACTCCCTTAATTTCTGTTGGTAAGAAAATAAATACATTGGTAGAAGCTATATGATGGTCTAGACCAGCTAAAATCATCATGAATGTATCCAAAAATAATATTGATGGGTGAAAAAAATTGCAAAATTACATACTGACACGTAAATTTGAAAGCACAAATAAGATGACAGCATATGGATACTGCTACATACATGTAAAAGAATGAAAACTGATTTGGATGTATATATTCAAAACTTATTTTTGTCATAGCTTCTGGTAATGTGGGGAAAGTAATGGGCCTTAGAGGGTCATGTTTAAGAGATATTTAGATTTATCTGTAAATTTTTATTCCTTGAAAAACATAGGCAGCAACAATGACAAAACATTAATAATTGTTCATTCTAGTGGTGGGAATATGAGTATTTATTATATTATCTTTTGAACTTTTCTACATTTCTTCCATTTCTCCAAACACATAACACAAATGAGGGCAAGTTAACGCTAACACCCAAACCACAGTGGCTTGTAGTTCCATCTGCCAGCTCAGGACCCTGGTCCAAAGGCAAAGGACTCCCGTGAGGGTCCCTGGTATCTCTCTTGTCTTCAGAAGCAGGGCTGCTCATGTCCTCCCACTGCTGCCTTGTTGTTTTAGTCCATTTGAGGTGCTGTGCCAGGATATCATTGAGTGGGAGGCTTATGCACAACAGAAATCTAGTTCTCACAGTGGTAACGGCTGGGAAGCCCGAGATAAGGTCAAGGTGCCTACAGACCTGGTTGTTCTGGTGAGGGCCTGCTTGCTTATAGACAGATCTTTTTGTTGTGTCCTCAGATGGCAGAAGTGGCAAAGGAACCCTCTGGGGTCTCTTTTATAAGGACCCTACTCCATTTATGAGGGCTCCACTCTCATGGCCTAATTACATGCCAAAGGCCAGATCCTTATACCATCACATTGGGGATTAGGATTCCGTACACGAATTTAGAAGGGATACAAACATTCATGTCTGTAGCACTTGTCATGGTGTCTGCTTCCTATGTTCTCTGGGACAGTGCTGAGTTCTCATGGCTACAAAGGCAATACGTAGTCTGAGGTAAAGGACAAGCATGCATGTGTGCACGTATGTGGATATATGTGCCTATGCATGCATGTCTGTATATACGTGTTTGCACCCATGGCATGCGCCAAGGAACTAGCTCTCTCCCGGTTCTGTGCCTCCCACCCCATCAGCACCTGGGCCGCCCAACAGCCTGCTTTCTCCCAACCAGGAGCACAGATAATTCCTCATCGCTATGGGCGCCTGGTACCAACCCTTAAGGTGGTGCCCCCAGCCCACCCATTCACCTCCTTATCTTGAACGAGGAGAGAGAGGAGGAGACAAAAGAGAGGAACTAAGGTAAAATAAATTCCTCCCTCCAACTCTACCCCCACAAAAGATAAAACCTCAAGCATATCAATTTATGTGAATAGCCTACCCAATCTGCCAACAAGCAGACTTCTTTGAAGAGCTCAGCTAGGACAACCTGCAATGTAGTCCTAGAGGTATTACTTTAGAAAAATGCAGGTAGCAACAAGGATTCCTATAAAAGACTGTGCTCCCGAAACATTGCTTATCATGAGTATTTTTGTAACATGTATAAAGTTTATTCTAGGAGCTCAGAAAATGGCCTCCAGCACCCCCCACCCCCACTGCCTCCACCATAGGAGAGCTCCCACAACCAGTGTGGCGGAAGTGTTACGGAAAAATGAAACGACCAGACACTGAGGGGTTAGGAGCACGATCTTTATATACGTGCACGGGCCCAGAGGAGACAAATTCCAAATTCTGAGCCCAGAACAATAGCCCCGCATTCCTTTTATGCTGGGTTAAGTGGGGTAAGGGTCTTGGGAGGCGTGGTATAGATTTGGCGTGAAAAGGGTTTACAGAGGTGAAAGAGAAGCATTTACATCATAAGTCAGGGCAATTAGCATTTCATCTTTAGTATCAGCCTTGATTTCCTCTACAGAAGGAGACAAGTTCTTCTCTGGCCCACAGTGGCTTCTCCCTTTCCCCACACTGTGCTGGTTCCAGGTGGCCTCACATGCACTGGGTTAATGTTACCGTCCAGAAATGGCTACAGATGGTACAGGGCTCATCCAACCTGAGCTGTCCCTGTGGGGAACCTCTGTGTGCTGTCCACCCTTCCAAGAGACTTTACACCATGTCCTGTGAGCTGTGGCCCCGGAATGAGCTGTTCAGATATTTAGAGGAAGAATTTCTTCCTGCCTGGCACCGGAGCTGAAAATATGTCTTTTATTTGTAACCTTTTATGAAGTCATGACCTTCCTAAGTGACAGCATTAAATACACCCTGGTCAACACATCCCAGTTACCTCTCACTTGCAAAATATGCTCTGCTGGCACTAGTCCCGAAGGATATTGTGGTTCGTTCCTGAGGGGGGAAACTAAGTCAGGAAGGGAGGTTTCTGTCCTCCAATAAACTCGATAAACACAGCATAAAACGAAGTTTAAAAAACATTTTTTTAAACTACAGGACTTTTCAAAGTCTTTAAAATGCTTTGCATACTGTGATTTTTCAATAAAAAGTTATAACATATTAAAGAAAAGGAGGTATAATTACAAACTGCAACAACTGCTACAAAGGGGCAAAAAGGCACAGCGAAGGCAAATACAGATATGGAGGGAGCAAGAGAACCTACTACTGCAGATGACCAGGGATGACCTCCCTAGGTGGGCGATATTTACATCATGATGAAGGATGAGAGTGAGTCAGCCTTCCAGAGCGGGGTGGAGGAGAGAAGAGGGGGACTGAGGGAACAGCATGTGGACACATCCTGATGTGGGCAGGACTCGAGGCCACTGTGTCAGGAAGCTGTTGAGGGGACTGAAGAGGAATCTTGTTTGGATTTTATCCAAAGTGCAACAGAACACCAATGAGGGCTTCCACCAATGCTCGGGTCACACTGTTGCCTATTTTCATGCCCAGTACCTCACAAACCTTACTGGGGCCTGAAGAAGAGTCATTATCCTTGGCTGCTGAAGTCCAGAGTGGCAGGTAGACATGAAAAGGAATGATCCTCTGTGCTAAGAGCATTGTGGAGGTAAAAACAAGTGGTGTGGGAATGTAAGTTAGGGGCACACAAAGCCTCCTTGGGGGAGTCTCCTTCCAGGAGCACAGGCCTACCTTGTTGAGTGCACTGTCCACAGCACATTGCATGACCTACAGTCTGGCTGCCCTCTGCTACCTGGCACGTCTCCGGTGTCACACTGCAAAGGGATAATGCGTATCCAATGTCAGCCCAAGTGAACATAAATGAAAAGCTAACTTTATTCCTGACATCCCCTCAGATCATCCTGCCACTGCTGCCACTGACTCTGTGTTCTCTTTATGACGCATCACTCCTGAGGAGATCCTTTGTCAACAGAATTAAATCCAAGTTCCTCAGAATAGCAAATAAAGTTCCTCTTGTTCTTGGTCTTCTTACCTTCCTCTTCCCCTCCACCCTCCCATGTGCCTCATTCTCTGTAGCCACCTGACCTCTCTCCCAGCTCCCTGAATACATCACACTCTTTCTAGCCTTTGTGTCTTGTCTTTGTACATATTCTTCCTTTGCCTGGGAAGTCCCATCCCCTCCCACCCGCTAAAGGGGCATTTACGGTACCTCATCCATGGAACTTCCCATGATCCCCCAAGCAGTGATAACGCCTTTATCCACCCAATAAAAGCCCTATTGTAAAGGATCATTTGCAGGTCTGTTTTCATGCTAGATTAATTTCCCCAGTGTCAGGATTCTATATCATTAATTTCTGTACCTCTTATGTAGCATAGGACAAAACCCAGAGTGAGGAGTCAATAAATATTTGATGACTTGAAGTAAAGATTAACCTTCAAGGGAAAAATCCCAGAAAGCACTTTTTAAAAACCAAATAAGAATGATTTTCAGACTTCCAGTTAAGATGGAGGTGTAGGTACATACACTTCGTCTCCATGCACAACCACAAAAAGAATTACAACTAAATCTCAAAACAAAGAACACCCAGAACTATCAGAAAATTGAACTGTATGAAAGTCTGACAACCAAAGGTTTAAAGAAGCCACAATCATCTAGACAGATTGGATGGGTAGAGACGCAGAGACAGGGCAGAGAGGTGGCAGTGGCAGCAGAATGGGCATGGGCAGTCCCTCATTCATGTGAAGTGGATAAAAATTGGGAGGGACACCTTGGGAGCAAGCTATCCCAGCCCCAGTCCAGACTGCATAACCCAGGGGTCCAGTGCCAGGAAGATAAATCCCTATAACTTCTGGCTGTAAAAACTGGTAGGGATTGGGGCCATGGAACAAACTGCCAGATTTTCAGGAAACTTCACTTAAAGGGCTTCTACAGTCTTAAAATATATTCAAACCCACCCACTCTGGGATTTAACACACTAGGGCAACAGCAGGAAGGGTGTCAGTCACATGTGGAGAGTGGGTGAAGTGACTGGAAATTGGGCAAGTGCTGGACAAATCCCCAGAAGTTAGGCAGTGACACAATCCCCTCTCTGAGCCCTTCTCCCACACAGAGCCACAGAGTGGTGAAGCAGGTTGCCCCACCTGGTGATTATCTAAAGCCCTGCCCCATACAATTTATATGTGCCTTTTATAGGGAGTCAAAGCAACTCTACCTAATACACAGAAACAAAGACAAAGAGGCTGCCAAATTGAGGAGACAAAGAAATATGGTTCAAATGAAAGAACAGAACAAAGCCGCAGAAAAATAACTAAATGAAATGGATATGGCCAAAGTATCAGGTGCAGAGTTCAAAACACTAGTGATCAGCATTCTGGAAGAACTCATTGAGTATGGCAACAACATAAAGGATGAAATGAAGATTACACTTAGTGAAATAAAGAAAAATCTACAGGGAACTGACAGTGAAGGAAAGGAAGACAGGATTCAAGTCAGTGATTTGGAACAAAAGGAAAAACATAAACATTCAACCAGAACAGAATGAAAAAACAAGAATTCAAAAAAACAAGAACAGAATAAGAAGACTCTGGGACATCTCAAAAAGTGCCGACATCCAAATCATAGGGATGCTAGAAGGAGAAAAGGAAGAGCAAGAAATTGAAAACTTATTTAAAAAAATAATGAGAGGAAAAAGTCCCTAATTTGGTGAAGGAAATAGACATACAATTCCAGGAAGCACAGAGAGTCCCAAACAAGTTGGACCCAAAGAGGACCACACCAAGACACATCATAATTAAAATGCCAAAGATTAAAGATAAAGAGAGAATCTTAAAAGCAGCAGAAGAGAAAGCAGAGAGTTATCTACAAAGCAGTTCCCATAAGATTATCAGCTGATTTCTCAAAAGAAACCTTGCAGGCAAGAAGGGACACAAGAAGTATTCAAAGTGATGACAAGCAAGGACCTACAACCTAGATTACTCTATCCAACAAAGCTGTCATTTAGAATGGAAAGGCAGTTAAAAGGCTTCCCAGACAAGGTAAAGCTAAAGGAGTTCATCATAACTAAGCCATTATTACATGAAATGTTAAAGTGACTTATTTAAGAAAAAGAAGATCAAAACTATGAACATTAAAAAAGCAACACATTCACAACTATCAACAACTGGGTCAAAAAATAAAAAATAAAACAAAACAAGCAAACCACCAGAACAGTAACAGAATCATAGGTATGGAGATCTCTTGGAGAGTTATCAGCTGGGAGGGAGAAGGGGGATAATGGGGGGAAGGATGAAGGAATTAAAAAACATAATTGGCAGGTAAAAAATAAACAGGGGGATGTTACGAATAGTGTAGGAAATGGAGAAGCCAAAGAACTTACATGCATGACCCATAGTGGGGGATTGCTGGAGGGAAGGTGGGCACCAGGCAGAGGGGAGCAGAGGAGGAAAAACTGGACAACTATAATAACATAATCAATAAAATATTCTTTGAAAAGGGGGGAATGATCTTCAGCATTCATTGTTGTTTTGGATTATCTATGTCTTTACTGTTCTTTATTAAGATAGTTAATGAAGAGTGGTTATTAACAATAAGATTTTCAGATCAAAGAATGCAGGATAACAGCTTTTCCAAGAGAAAACATTAAACATATGAGCATTACAGCAGTGGAAAGATGGCAGTGGTTACACACCACTATAAGAAAATCATCCAAAATCCCTCATTTAAAAGAAAAAAAGTATGAAGATAACCTCTGAAGACATACAGGGTCTTACAAAAATAGCTGATACATACTATGTGCCAAATATTCTCCTGAAGGGTTTACTTGGATTAACTCTTTCAATACTCATTACAAGCATATGAGGTAAGTATTATTATGGCACCCATTTCAGAGATGAAAAGACTGAGGCACAGAGGCTGAGCAATCTGTCAACATCACATGACTAGGAGGCAGTAATTTGAATCCAGAGACTGAGCTCCTGGTATCTATGTTATACTACTGTTAATTACTCCCTGTCATTAGTTTATTTTGCCAGCATTTTTCATTTTCTCATGAAATGTATTACTCCATATTCTTTTGCTTTATACAATTATCACTCCTTAAAATGTTAAAATATTTCTATGGTGTTTGATAAGCAGGCACTGTCCTGAGACTCCTGAGTAATAGACACACACACACAGACAAGAATAAAGCCTGGAGTGACCCTGCTCCCTGCCCCAGGTCTATGATCCGGCGATGGTGATGGAATGGTATTCATGTAATTCTGCTTGTGAAATACAGGGAATATCACTCAAAGCATAACAAAGTCAATATATGAACCTCAACCTATCGATAGTGGGAGGGTAGGGGGCGAGGTTCCGTAAGTTTGTCAACAAGGGTTGGGAAGAAATCACAAATCTCTGTTTGTCTTCAGGAGAGCTACCACCTGTGGACAGAACATGGGCCTTGGATTAGATAAAAGTGGGTTTGCCGCTCACTCCACCATTCATTTTGCTTTTGGCAAAGGACCTGACTTTGCAGAACCTCAGTTTTTCACTTAGAGATGTTGCTAATCTGTCGTGAACAGCATGAGAGTTAAGTAATAAAAGGTACATGCAGTGCTTAAATGAGTATTTGGCACGTATTGCTCGGAAGTTGTTACTGTGCTAGACATTATTGTTATTATGTAAAGTAGGCACAGGAGTAGAGTGCACTTCATAGGGTGGTTATAAGCATTGAATCAGCTAAAAGCAAAGCTATCAGGAACATGACTGACATAATAAACACAAATATAAATGTTGTTCATTATTATCATTTTTTAAAAGCCCATCTATTTAAAGTTTGTAATTTATGTGTCATATTTGTTTTTGGTGGATAGGTTTCCTATTTAACTATTTCTTAATTCTTTTAAGAATTCTTTCTAGGCTGAAGCTCTGTGAAAAATCTCAATAGAAATAAACATTTTGTTTTGCCAACTTTGTAACAGGATTCAAATCCTAATATAACTGATGTAGCAGTTTAAATGATGTTTATGCCTTCAGTTTGTACAGTTGATAAAACCATTTTCAGCATAGGAAAAGCCAACTAAAACATCTTACTCCTAAGATCTGTCACAAACAAGTTTAAATATTTTATTTTAAAACTTTGGGGCAGTGGTGAGTGGACTCCAATTTGCAAGACAATTATCCAAAAATAAAAGGAAAAAACATTATTTTAAATTTTGTTTTCAATTGATTTTGATAAAAGAAGATGAAAATGTTCAAATGGAAAATTGGAATGGGATCCTCAGGGAGGATTTTTATTTTCCTTCCACAGCAACATCGAAGGGAGAATTTTAAGGAGTGGGGTGGAGAGGGTATTTAGGAAGCTAGCACTGTGGGTTCCATGAACAAGATGAGATCCCACTGTAACCTAGTTGCTGTGGGCAACCAAAGAAACACTAACACTGAAAGAAAGGGTTTTCTGGTTTTAAAATGATGTTTTATTACATATCATCTGAAAAATACTGACTAAAAAGTCAGTTGATGCCAATTCTGCCTCTGCCATTGGTCAGAGCTGTGGCCTTAGGCAATTTATTTAACCTCTCTGCCTTTTAGAACCATTATGTGTAATGTTTGTTGGTTGGACTTGGTGTTTTTTAACCTCCATTTTAAGCTCCTCTAAATTTAAGCTTCGGGTAAGCAAACGTGGGAGGTGTAACAAGTGTCTAAACCATTTCTAACACTGCATGTACTGGGTTCCGTGGGGAGCAGATGGTTTAACTTAATTAACTGACACTTACTAAGCACCTACTAAGTGCTATATACATATACAAATATAAATGTAAAATGAAAAGATATAGATATAAAATGTGATATAAACAAAAATGCAAAGAGAAATCATGTTCTCTCTGGGAGTTCTCATTCTAGCAGCAGAAACAGTAGTGTAAGTAAGCTACAAAACTGTGAAATTAAATACATCAAAAGATACTGCTAGGGATGTGGTTGGGGTCAGAGATGATTCTGGGTAGTGTCCCAAGTGAAATTTTAAGGGTGAATGTTAAACGGCTGGACCATTCTACAATCGATAAAATTCGCATGTAAATGAACCAGCTGTCTCTCTCAGCTGATGGTCTCATATATGTCTGCGTAAAGTGGCCCCCTCCGGAAATAAGACAACCCTTTGGGTGGCTGTGGGACATTTAAATATTGTTGCTACTCATAAGTAGTTTAGAGTTCTTCCTCTCCAGGCTTTCTCGCAGGGCCATATTTATAACGTTTTGTAAACAAGGGGACAAACCTCCCACTGACAACAGAGCCTTGCCTGCACAGGACTCAGTTCCTGTCTGCTCCCACCGGGCGGGAATAGGGCAGACCCAATGCTATTTTCAACCAGCAGCAGCTCTTAGATGAGTTACCAGGCAAGCCAGGGCATAGATTCCAAAGGCACGAAGCCAGAACAGCAAACGATTCCTTTGTGGTGTTCTGTAAAGATACAAAATTGCTTCAAGGACTACCCCAATGTCACTGAAAACTCCAGGGCATTATCTCTTGCACCCCAGAAAGTTAATCTGCTCTTATAGAAGCCATCCTCTTCAACCCAAACTCTAGTCATTGGCTTGGGGCTCAAGTAATTAAAAAAAAAAAAAGCCCACCAGATTGCCTAAAAGATGGATTTCCTTTTAAGCAGTTATTTGTCCTATCCTGGAAGAAAGTTGGGGCCCCAGGAGGATCTGTTATAATCTGTTCCTTCCCAAGTAGGAGACAGCTGGTTATAATAACAACCACTTTTGGAGTCCTGTTTTGAGCCAGTCTCTTTTACAGACATTAGCTAGCTATATCCTCTTGAATATTTGCAATGGTAGGTACCACTTTCCCAGGAACCTATGGCTCAGAGACATTAAGTGACCCAAGTGGAAGAAATATGGTAGTGAGACATTAAAATATTTATCTAGCCAGGAGTCATCCTAAATGATGGTGGAGTGTTTCTTAAAGTGATATCCATGGGAATGGGGGTTCAGAATCCAAGCTCGTCAGCCAAAGAGCCTCTCTTTACTCTGCAGAGGAGCCTCCTGTGATCCAGTTACCCCTGGAGTGGTAGTCAGGTGAGATGTAGACCAGAGAGATCGATATTTTTGTCAAGACGGGAAAATCTCTGGACATTTGTCACGCATTTTGTTAATCTTACCTTTGCTTATCACCCTTCACGTTTACCTGTGAGTTATATCCCTGACAATACCCTCGGTTATGAGTCAATATTCCGGCAAAGGTGGCTGTCAAGCACATTTTCCCCATTGTTCTCAGTGTTGGTATGGAAGTATTCTGACAGAGAAAAAGAAGTTTGGATTCTGGGCATAACCAAATAAGACTTCAGGTTATAGCACACTTTTTTATTATTATTGTTTATGCTGTTAGCGTTTCCCAATTTTTTCGCCCTTTGCCACCCTTCATCCAGCCTGCCCCCAGCTTCCATAATCAATCCCCACACCATTGTCCATGCCCATGGGTCATTCATGTATGTTCTTTGGCTAACCCCTTCATCCTCTTTCAAACAGTCCCCACTTCCCTCCTCCCCTCTTACTGCTGTCAGTCTATCCCATGATTCCATGCCTCTGGTTCTATTTTGCTCATTAGTTTATTTTGTTCCTCACATTCCTCTTATAAGTGACATCATATGGTATTTGTCTTTCATCAACTAGCTTATTTCACTTAGCCTAATAGCCTCTGGTTCCAATCATGCTGCTGCAAAATGTAGGAACTCTTTTTTTCTGCTGCGTAGTATTCCACTGTATAAATGTATCACAGTTTTTTTTAATACACTTATCTATTGATGGGCACTTAAGCTGTGTTCTTAAAAATATTTTCTTGTTTAAAATAAAATACATTTGATTATGAAAGATAAATATGATCTTTGTAGACCACTGGCTGCATAGGGCTCAGCAATGACAGGAGGTCAAGGGTGCTCTCAGCAAAACAATGTACTAGGATTTACCAGCAAACTCTTCGGGGGATGTGGTAGCTCCTGAGTCATATAACAGCTAGCTATGCTCTAAGGCATGTTACTGGATCTTGCAAAGTGGAATCTCGTTCACTACCACGGGATGTCACAGGGAAACTGCTCAAGTGAGGACTTTATTCATTTATCTAACAATAAGCACACTTAGATAGTATATTTTGGTTATCTATTACTACATAAATTACCTCATGTCTGAAGAGTGCAAAACAACACTGCTAGGTGGGAACAGCTGATTAGTCAAGCCTTGGTCACATGCTCAAGCTTCCAGGTGGTTGTTTGGAAAAGAAACATCTAAGCTAGTGTGCCTGCTTCTCACCAAGCCACATACAGGGCAGGAAGAGGGGGTTCCCCGCCGTGAAATAGGGTTTTGATTGCCGGCTAGCCAGAAATAACAGCAAGTGTTTGCAGTATGCAATTTTGCCTGCAGTGACCTCATTTTCCTACTCTATTTGAAGTTACATATGGCACACACCGTTCTCTTTGGAAATGTAATGGTTTGAGGCAAAGATGCAAGGAGATGAAAGTGCGGAGTGCCTGGCATAACCTGGGATATTTGTTAGTGCAGCCAACTTACGGAGGCTTAGTTTCCGTCTTCTGTAGTTGGTAAATGAAAGAAAAAGAGAAGAGGGAAAAGCTGGCTGAAGCATGGGACATATTCCTGTTCCCGTGACAGCAATGCCTGTGTTTTTGTCTGTCAGGGTAAAACAATCAGAAAAGATGATGGTGTGAAAGTCAGTATTACATTAACCCTCTTTGAGGCCATGATTACAACAGGATGGTCTGAGTAAAACTTGCGTTTTTCAGAGAGACATGCAAGGAGGGCTACCAATGAATTTCCTGCATGACATCCTTAGCAGAGCACGAGAGTCTGATATGTGCAGTCTGCCAAGTAATTCTCTACAGACGCTAAAAGAAGGCTCCGAACGGGAGGAGGGCAGAGAGTAGGACAATAGTTTTGAGAGCTTTGGGATTTAATCAGAAGAAGGCACTAGGTAGGTATTGATTTGTTCCCTGAAACCAACAGGGAAACTCATGAAGGAGTCTATAAGAAAGAGATTTTCAGGGTTCACATTAAATTGAGAGGAGAATTACTCAGAAGAGATTATGAGTGAATTTGACTAAAACAGAGATAAAAACGAACTCAGGCAACAAGCTAAGACTTTATTAGCAGAGGGAAGTCTGATTGGCATTAAACAAAGGGATATGGTGAGAAGAGCAGAAGGAATGACAAGGTTTGTTACTGGATGGGGAGAAAGACTAGAAAAAGGAGCCAGCTATAGATTAAATATGGGAGGGTGACACAGGAAAATAAATTTTTCAACATTTTGAAAGATCACCTAACACATCCATTCTGGGTGGAATCAAGCCTTCAACAAGGCACACTGAAACCCAGCTTTTTATACTTATTGCCTTATGCCAGCCAAATGTTTCTCCCTATTTTACAGATGGGCACATTGAAGTTAAGAGATGTTACGTTATTTGCACCAAAATCACATAATTAGCAGTGGGTTAGCCAGGATGTAAGCCCAAATCTGTGTGATTAAAAAACCCAGGCTCTTTTCATTTTACAATGGTAACTCACGCTCAGAAAATGCGAATTGAGAAGTTACCTAGTCTTGTATTTATTTCCAACGTAAGTTTCAAGTAGGAGAGAGGCTACTCTTCAGACTCTTAGTAAATTATAAAGGAAACAAAGAATATATGAGCACCATTTTGATGGGGGAGAGAATTAAAATGAGGGAGACCAAAAGTATACCCCTTTAAATTCCCCTTCCCTCCACATACATGTGATCTATTCAGAATTTAAGGCATTTTGTGATTTTCAACTGATGCCGACGTAGGAGAGACAGACGGCTGCCCTCCATCTGTGTCTCCGTTTCACCTCCTTTCCCTAGCGTACAGTAGTTGCTGAGATGAGGCTGCCCAACCAGGGACTACTTGTTCTGGCCCCCACTGGATCTAAATAGAGCCAGGTAACTAGTTAATTCCAGGTCAAAGTCATTAAGAATCAGCTATGCCTTATTCACTATTCCTCTTTTCTTCTCTTCCAACTAGACATTAGCACCCTTGGAGGCCACATTGTTGAAGACAACAGAGCCTCTGTCTGCCTAACTCCTGAATAACTACCACCATCTCTATCCACCCTCTTTCTCTCTCCAAACATGAAGATCAATAGTACACTATTACTTGAGTAAAAAATAGTTTTATTTTGTATTAAACCATTAATAGAGGGTTTATTTGTTATAGTAGCTGCCATCACCTGCATTAACACTAGTGCATTAAATTCTCCAGGTTCTTTCATGCTCTTTATTTTCTTCCTTTTTTATTTTACTTTTGATGCTTTCTGTCAGAACTTAATAATTGGAACTTTATTTGTGAACCTGAGATCCTGTAGCTCATAGGTCACTAATCCATGGCAGTGTTAGTTCATCTGTTACTCACAGAGCAAGTGTTTAATACACACATATCATGTGCTACATGCTAAGTGAAGTGCCATAAAAGCCTGTGAATAAAATTTTTTAGATACCCTTTTAGAAGTAACTGATAACAATCATGTTGTTTACAAGGATACTAAGGCAACATTGTGCATAATAGCTAAAGAAAGAAAATATATAAATGTTCAAGAACAGAAAAGTGAATAAGTTTATGATATATTCATCTACTGAAACACTGAAAAGTATTTTAAGTGGAATTGAGTTTGAACTTTATTCAGTAGGGAATTGAAGCTCACTGAAAATTTTTGAGAAGACAAGTGAAATGAACAACTTGTACTTTAGTAAGAATAATGAGCTAATAGTATGTAAGGCCAATTGAATTAGTAAAAGAATTGTGGTTGAGATGACCAGCTGCCCTCAGTATTTGTTCTCTCTTTCTTTTATTAACAAGAGAACCCCAGAGTATTAGCTGATCAAACAGCAGCCCAGCTAAAGTCAATATATCCCAGTCTCCCTTGAGAGAGGTATGAGTATGCAACTAAGTTCCGGTCAGGGCAGGGATTGCTTTAGCAGGATCTAAGACTGGGGTATCACACCAAACTTTCTCAAGCACCTACCATTAAGACATCTTGGCCAGATGGTGAGAGCCAACCCATTGACAGGGCGAGCTGTCTTCACATCCAAGCCTGTTGTTTCAGTGGCCATTAGCTGATAAAGACAGGGAAGGGTAAGGAGAACACAGAAGCCAGTAATTGCCAGAGTTTCAAGCATAAATTGTGCGCTTGAGCCGCAACTCGGCTGCACGGTCTTGACTTGACGGTGCCTTTTCTCTTTCTGCATGTTCTTGATTTTCCCTCAATCAGTTGCAATGCCCTGCAGGCATTCTCTGATGAGCAGGATCCCTTTTTAAAAGAGTCCACGGCCAGGTTCCATTGAACTGTGTTAGAAATGAAGAGCCCCGAAGTTGGGGGGCCGAAGTAGCTGCGAAGAAATCCTCTCACAAATTCTCTCTTGCTCTCCACTCTTTCAGCTCTTTTATAGCCTCATATGAGCGAGGGGGTTCAAAATTTGTGTTAATATTACAGACACAATAGTTCATCTTTCAACTATCAGTGAGGTATAGTGTCTATTATCTTGCCCTAGCTGAAACAGAGACAGAACAAATTCCACTTTAACTATAACCCACAAATAATAGAAAGCCACAAGCTAGAGAAAGAAAAGTAATTGAGAAAAGTTTGAAAAGGGTACAAGAATAAAAAAAGGGGTGCCCTAAAGGATTTGCCAGAGTCATACGACCATGCTTCAGCAACAGGAAAGAACCTGGGGCCGAGAAGTCAGGAACCAGGGATACTGCCTCTGGCTTCTGGTTCGCTGGATCCTGCTTCTGTCTGAATGGCTGTTTCGTCCTTTTCTCTCATCATATCTTCTTTTTCTGCTACTCCCTCCACCGGATTGACACTGGATGTCTCAGATCTCTATAGATTTTACATATCCTACATTTGAGGAATTAATCTCAAGTAAATTAGAACTTCTCAGTCCTAATTCCAAATTCCTAAAGGATAGAATGTGAATGGTCCAGCTTTAATCAGGGATCCAATCAACCATAGACATGGGGACAAGGGATAAATATAACTTCTTTTTTTTTATCCTCACCCAAGGACATTTTCATTTGCCTTTTTTTTTTTTTAAACAGTGAGAGAGGAAGGGAGAGAAGGAAATATCTATGTAAGACAGGCATCGAGGCTGCCTTAATACACATCTAAACTGGGGATTCATGCTGGAGCCCAGGATCGTATGCATGTAAACCTGGGCTCACACACTCTTGTGCCTGGATTGGGGATGAACATGCAACCTAGGTATGTTCCCTGACTGGGAATCAAACTCACACCCTTTGGGTTCCTGGACGATGTTTCAACCACTAAGCAACACTGGCTATGGCTAAACATAGCTTCTTGAAACCTATCCTGAGGGTGAGGAACTGAAGCTCATGGGTCATTGTGAACTAAATAGAGACCTCAAATAGAGACCTTCTTCATACAGTGCCAACAGGTTGTGGAAAATTGGGAAACATTGGAAGGTGTAATGAGTAGGCCTTGGAAGACAGTGGAACATAAAGGGAGAGGGGAAGGAGTCAAAGATGCTGAAGGTGGAGTCAGAAAAATGTGGAGGAGAGTAGGGACCATTGAATTAAATAGGGAATAAAGTGAAGGGCAATGATTCTGTTTGGATACACTGTGTTTAAGATCCTAAGTTGACAGCTGAATGGCAGTGGCTAAAATGGGTTAAACTTTAGGGGAGAGATGAGAGTAGGAATATTAATTTATTTATGTAACTGAAGAATTGATTCTGAGTACCTTTTTTAATAGCAGATGCTCTTTTAGGCCTTGGAAATATAGCAATAAACAAGACAGAGCAGTGGTCTAACTCAAGTAACTGTATCCTCCATGGTTTCAATAGTAGGAACAAGAAACTCTGTGAACCTCTTCAAGTAATGCAGAAAAAAATCATATATGTTATGGACTGAATGTTTGTGTCCTGCAAAAACTCGTATGTTGAAATGCTAACTCCCAATGTGATTGTATTCAGAGGTGGGGCCTTTGGGAGGTGATTGGGTCATCAAGGTATAGCCCTCCTAACTGGGATCAGTGCGCTTAGAAAAGAGTCCCCAGGGAGCTCCCTTTCTACCACGTGAGGACACAGGGAGAAGACAGTGGTCTGTGAACCAGGCAGCAGGCACCCATCAGACACAGATCTTAGACGCCCCAGCCTCTAGAACTTTGAGAGATAAGTGTTTGCTGTTTAAGCCATCTAGAATGGGCTTTTATTATTACTATTATAGCCAAAATGGACCAAAACAACACGGATAGGCTTAAGTTTATTTTTCGGGGTAAAAAGTCCCTGACTTTCAATGGTATATCAAAAGAGTACATGACCCCAAAGAAGTGAAGAACTACAGGTACAAAACCATATATATATATGTTTTTATTTCAAGATTTTTGTTTATTTATTTATTTTTAGAGGGGGGGAAGGGAGGGAGAAAGAGAGAAACATCAATGTGTGGTTGCCTCTCGAGCGCCCACCCCCCACTGGGGACTTGGCCTGCTACCCACGCATGTGCCCTGACTAGGGAATTGAACCAGCAACGCTGTGGTTCACAGGCCAGCACTCAATCCACTGAACCATACCAGCCAGGGCAGGTACAAAACTATATTTAAGCATTAAAAGTAAATACATAGAAAGAACAGAGCTGTTCATTCACAATGTCTTGATTAACACCAATGTCGACAGTGTCAGAGAATGTAGAGAAACTAAAACAGAAGCAAAGATGATCTTAACAGATGATTTTGAAGCATTACCCAATGTGTTGTATTTTTCCTTCTCGCTGATTCCTTCTTAAGCGTAATTGACTATAAACCCTGAGGCTGAGGCTTAATGTGTTAAGGAAACAAAGAATAAAGGGGGGAGAAGGAATCTCAGCAAGGAAAAAGATTATTCTTCTTTAGTTCCAAAGAAATTCTTGAAAGGCAGTGATAGAACACTAACTTTGAAAGAGAAAGCTTATTTTTTTAACTCTTCCAACACACACTTACACACACAGAGCTAAGAGTCTGGTGGACTCAGAGCACTTTCTTCTTTTAACTACAGAATCTGTAAGAATCTATCATCTTTCAAGAGCAGATTTTACACCACAGACAGAGACGTAGGAATCTTTTCTGGCCTGAGGAAAGGAGTAACCTAGAAAGAGGAATCGGAAGGGAGAGCAGGGGGGTGTGATGCTAGGGAGAGCTCTTGTCTCAGGGTCAGAAGCCAGGTGAGTGATAGAGAGGCCTAGATACATTTGAAAAACAAGGGGGCTTATGCTCCTTTTTCAAACTCTGACAGTAGGTAGATTTCCCAAAGGTCTTCTGTCAACACGGAGTAGCCAGAGGAAAGTGCAAATGTTTCCTGGGCAGGTTTAGGCAGAGCATGGATTGAGATAGCCTCTCCCCACCCACTCCACCCACCTGCCAGACTCTAGATTTCCTTGAGAAATAGAAGAGATCCCAAAACGTTCTGTATGTCTAATGAAATATTGAAAATAACTGACAATTGGGAAGCAGTCTTCCTGTAAGTGATTACCACAAAAGATAACAGGTCAAAATGACCAATTACTAAAGAATAAAATGAGGTCAACAGAGCCTTTTACAGAAGATTCAGGGTGGCCAGCAAAGGTTGTGAATAAAAGGAGGATGTGACTAAGTCTAAGAGGATCACAGAGCCAACCACCGTGAGGGTAGAGTGAGTCAGCAGGGGCAGAGCACTGAGGTTCCAGGAGCGGTCACCATGCAGAGCAAGAGAACAGGAACATAGTCAAAAGCGAACTCCAGCAAAGACAGTCTCTCCCCTATGAAAAGCAAAGGTAAGCCTCTCAAAGCTTAGATCAGTCTGGGGAGAAGGTGAGAATCAAGAGATCTGTGCTTTAACACAGAAAAGCCTCAGTGATTCTGACTTGATAAATTTAAGTTCTTCATCATTAATGGACATGAAAGTCACTAGGAATAGAATAAAATTTCATCTTTATTTGCTTAAGCTATATGGTATGTAAAATTTATACCCACTACTATAGAAGCTGAATCAGAAAGTTGAGTGTCAAAGAAGCCTGGCAGAAGAGAGTTTCAAGAAAGAGCACATAGTAAGCCCCAAAAAACCCTGAGAAGATTCAACAAGAAGTTTTGTACTTTGGTGAAAGTATGTTCAAGAATGCAAGTAAGGATTGAGTGAATGGGGAAAGGAGAACGTGAATAAATATTCCAGAAAGATCAGCGATGAAAGAAAGAGGAATAATAGCAAAGTTCTCTTGACCCCCATTTTCTATTCAGTCAATAAAAGGGAAACAATACTTTAAAAAAAGTACATTTGGGATTAGGATTAATGAAATTATGTATGAAACAGAGTGTCTGACACATAATGGATGCTGTATAATATCAGTTTTCTACCCTGATAGCCCAACCTCTTTGCTTTCTTTTCCAGGAATGAAAGAAACCAGCATCCTTCTTATGATATTCTTACCTCTGCTTCAGTGTTATGATTGTCACTCTACACCTTATATATTTGAAGAAATAATACATAATCAGACATGATATGGTTGGGCCAACAAGGGTCTTAGATTATATCCTTTAACTCAAGCAATTAGAGGTTCAGGTGAAATGAAGTGATGTCTCCACAATGACGTACATTAAGCAGCAGAACCAGGACTGGAAACAAGATTACTGTTTTCCAATCCAGTGTTCTTCCATTTAGTATATGTTCTTCCATTTCAGTATATCATTTTCTGAGTGGTTAGGCTTCCTATATTAATCCAGTCTTCAACTTGTATTCAATACATTGGTCTAGAGCCAACGTATCTTACACATTGTTAAATGGGCTGGATTTAATTGAAACTCAAAAGATACCAAGCTCTTCCCCTCTTTTAAGTCACCCTCAACTGCATGGCACAGCAGTCTGTGTGGTTTGACTTGAGAAGCTCTTCATTAAACATTGGTCACTAACTTATGATTGGTTCAATCAAGCATTAGGAACTCCTTCAGGTTTGAAAGAAGGAACACCAAAGGTCATCTGTCATACACACTGAGTGTTTGGCACCGCTAAAAACTAACATAAACTGGAAATGAGAAAAATACATCTTTGCTCTACAACCACCTCTTGGGCCCCTTCCACCTTTTCAAATGAAGACCTCTACACGTAGAGCAACAGGTGGGGTTTCCATTTTCCACTGAGATCTCAAGTTTTCATAATTAGTCCTTGGCTCAAGCATTGGGCTATTGAGAAGACCAAATGCCTCCTCTCTTTTGGGGAGAGGGGAATAGATTAGGCATGAGTATCTCTAAAAATAGATTAATATAAAGGGAAGCTATAAAAAGATGACTCCATTTATTTTCATCCTAATGAACATTCATGATTGTTATTATTTAAGATGGCTGCATCTTCTTAGAACTTTGGAATTTCTCTTCCATTAAACTATGTGACTTCTTAATTGATCAGGTAGTTAGTAGTAATTAAAACAACTGAGTTTACCTAATGGGATGTACTAGCAGCAGATTGGAAGGGAAAATTCAGTGTATTTCTCCCCCACTCACCCTCTGGTGCTGCAGCTTTGGTGCCATGGCCATGGGTACTCTGTGCTGGATAAAGTAGACCTCACCCATCCGAAATATCAGGTACACCAGTTACACAGTCAACTGTGACCCAAAAATATTAAGTAGAAAATATGAGAAATAAACAATTCATAAGTTTAAAATTGAGCACTGTTCTGTATAGTGTGATAAAACTTTGCACCATCCCACTTGCATTCCACACTGGACACACTACCTGCCTGTTAGTCACTTATTGGTCATCTCGGTTATCAGATTGACTATATTGTGGCAATTTGGATAGCCAAAGAGAATCCGTAAAGAGCATACTTGTATAGTAAAAATCATAGTATGCGAGGGGCACCCCAAAAAAACTGGAATTATCTTCTGAAAGGTAGGCCCCTTGTAGCACAGACTTCCTTCACTAGGTGAGCGTTCTAGGAACCCATCTGTAACAGTGTACCAGCTGGTATCGTTGTGAGAGGCTGCATTTGGCTTTGGTGAATTTTTTTGGAAGACTCTTTTAATATATTTGCCCATTTCATGACGAGTGATTTATGAGCGCACCTGCCCACACCCCACTGAGTGTTTAGCAGCTTTTGACCAAAAAAATGTAATGACTCCCATGCCCCACCCCCTATTCATCCAATCTCACCCCAGGTAACTTCTCTTTGTTTCCCCAGATGAAAAAAGTCCTCAATGGGAAATGTTTTGCCCATGTGGAAGAGGTGAAACAAAAATGGCAGAAGCACTAAAAGGCATCAAAATCGATGAGTTCAAAACTGTTTTGTGCGGGGGAAAAATGTCTCAATAGGTGTATTGCATGAAATGGGGACTACTTTGAAGGTGACTGAAGTTTAAACATGGAAGAATACATGACTTTTTGGGGTCTTGGAACATATACCCCACAGATAAGGGGGGATTACTGTATTCTTCACTTTACATAATTTGGTTTCTTTTTTTTAAAGATTTTATTTATTTATTTTTAGAGAAAGGGGAAGGGAAGGAGAAAGAGGGGGGAGAAATATCAATGGGTAGTTGCCTCTCGTGTGCCCCCTACTGGGGACCTGGCCTGGCAGGTGCCCTGACTGGGAATCGAACCAGCAGCCCTTTGGTTCACAGGCTGGCCCTCAATCCACTGAGCCACACCAGCCAGGGCAAAGTTTCTTTTGAGTTTCAGTCACATCTCTTCAGAAATATTTCTATTCTTCTTTTCTCTGCTATGGATCGTAGAAGACTAACCTCTGTGGACTGTATTATTTGAATGCCCTTGCCTTCTGTCTCCCAGTTAGTTTCAGTCAAGGGGAGTTACCAGGAGGAGATGAAGGCAAGGGTATTTCTTCTTTGTTCCCTCCCTTTGGTGCTGTGATTACAACTTCCTTCCTCTATTGATTACAGCTCTGCCCTTCCTTTCTGGCTCTAGTTTACTTAAGCTCACATAACACTGCTTTCCCCTTTTATAGGTCTAGGGATGGAATGGCTTCCCAAAATTGCTTGTTGAATTTCTTGACTATGTGTACTCCTCTGTAAATAATTCTTTCATTAAAATCACTTGATTGAAAACATCAGAGAAAATCTGTTTCCTACCAGGATCTTGACTGACACATCTGGGAATAGAAGACATATCCAAATGTCAAAATACTACACACCGTTCCATATGATATTTAAGAGAAGAGACCCTCAGTTGGAAGTGTGAGAGTCAGCATCTGTGAAAAGTCGGATAGTTGAACCCTGGGACAGGGAAATGAGCTTGAAAGAAGAAAGTGATGAGCTTGAGTCCATAAATCAACTAAGACCAAGAAATGTCTCTCAGGATATTACACTTGAAGTTCTGGACATAATAGTCACCTTCTTCTGATTCCTGAAATTCAAAATCTTATTGAATCCTTGGAACACAACGTTGTCACATCCTATAACAAAGCTCACTCTCTTCCATCTTCCCCATGATGATCTTCTGCTCAGCCTCAGGCTTGGGCTTTGATATCACTACTCAGCGAGGTTCTTCTGCCCATGCTAACTCAGGCAGGTAACCCCTCCTCATTATTCCTGATATCAGTTCATTGTGTCCTTTATACAATTTATAACAATTTATAATTATTTTATGTATTTGTTTCACTCCTTTGCATCTTTTCCCCACTAGAATCTAAGTTTCATAACATTAGGGACTATGTCTGATTCGTTCAACATTATATCCCTAGAGGCTTGAACAGAGCCTGGTATATGAAATATAATCAGTAAATATTCATTGAATAAGTGAATTAATGAAGGAATGAGAGATTAATTGCATGCATACCATAGTTTTACCTTTACCCCAACTTCTTGTAGCAGGCTAGTTAAGACCTTACTCTTTAAAACTATCACCATGCTTCAAAAATCTCCTTCTACAAATACAGAGAATAATAGCTGGAAATGCTTGAGTTAGGGACTTTGTTAAAAAAATGACTTGAGTGTAGTGAAAAAAACATAGACTTTGGAATCAACAGTCATGGAATAAATCCTAGGTTTCTTTGTCAGGTGTTATTTGGCCTTTGTCAAGTCATTTATTATTTCTGAGTCTCAGTTTTGTCATCCATACATGGAGATAATAATTCTAACTTGTGTAGTTGATAGGAAAGGAAATTGACAAAAATATGCACTGAGTAGATGCTAGTATTAATGGCAATATAATTATTCTTTAACAAAATATTATTGTTTACTTTTTCATTGGTTAACTGTCTTATCTGTCTTATTCACAGTTATATTTATTGTGCCTAAATACTGCCTGACACTCTCAGATGCTTGATATTTGTGAATGAATGTTGAATATTTGTGCTTTATGAATAATAATTAAAATGAATAACATTTATTCAGACAGTCTGACAAACACTTTATATACATGATCTCATTTTATATCTTCAAGAAGTGGATACAATTATTTTTTCTGATTTATAAGTAAAAGAACTGAGTGTTAAAGAAAAAAAGTAAGTCACTAAGTAAAGAATCTAACGGCCATCCCATCAACTCCAACCCTTTATAAGGAGGCAGGCTATCAGTAGCTTGGCACGCCCCTTCCAGAAGGTTGCAAATCATAAGCTTAGTGTTTTAAAATTGGATAATAACTTTTGAGGATTTGCACAGGTCCTATATATAATGTCTTATATTGCATTTCCAAGACCATTTAGTGCAATTATGCATCTCCATTCCAAACCCACATATTATAATATGTAAGAGCTTTCAACAATAATGTAGCTGCTAAAAGACTACATCTGCAAAGTTAATAAATTATTAACTTTACTTATAATACACTGAAAATGTATTAAAATGAGAAATCCTAATTTTGGCACAGCTACATCTCTGATACATAGCCAACATCATTAAAGAGGGTGGGACTTGAAGTTAGACAGAAGTGTCTTTGTAGTATGGTTTCTCTACATATTAAACAAATGATGTTGCCGAAGTTTCCTAGGCTTTCTGTGCCCCAGTTTCTGGTCTGCAAAATAGAGTTAATAACATCATTGTCACCCAGTAGCTACAGATAGTAAATAGATAATCTACATGAAAGCAATTTGCTCAGAATCTAGCAAATGGTGAAGATCTATGTAAATGCTCAATTTTCCTTCCTTTCATTATTTTCCCTGTTACCTTAAAATTTAAGTAAATATTCTGTATTTAGTATTTTTCACCAATATTTTTACTTAGTCTTCGAGGTCAGGGTAAAATACATTGATTCAGCAGTTTTGGAGAAAGTACCACTGCCACTGTTTTTATTATGTCTTTTTCTCAATAAATTGCAAAACAGTCTTCAGATTTACACATCAGATATTTGTGGACAAAGCACTTACTAAAATATACACATGAAATAATTAGAACATTCGATATTTGTCTTTCATCATGTTATCTGTTAATACAAACTCCTCGGATATGCTATAATCTTTTCAGAATTAAGAGGGTTTTGCTTGGCTCTTTCCTGCACTGTTACTCAATGCCAGAGGTGGAGAATGGCATTATATAAAACCAATAGGAAATGATCAGGTCAGGGCAATAGCTAATATTTCAGATCAGGACCTTTTATCAGGAGGTGTTTTCTTTGTTAATTTATTTTTTCAAACATGTGTTAAGCATCAATTATATATGGTGCTCTGTGCAGGGCACTGAGGTGACCAGTCCATGTCCTCAGGTAATCTCTAACCTGGAAGGATGAGATAGTGCTATGTATCTAAATAACCATAATGCAATGTAAACTTTGGTAAGGACCACAGGGATGTTGAGGAACAGTATTATGGGATTTCAATGGATGAAGAATTTGTTTCCCATTGAGGGGAGTTGAAATAGTTTTGTATGTTTGTGAAGGGTAAAGGAGGAACTCAGAAGATGTTGCCATTAGGTCAGATTCTGGAAATGCATTAGTGATCTAGAATCTCCATCATGTGGAAAGAGGTCTTGGGTGACTATGGTACTTTCATCACAGGAACCTCAAAGGCTCCAAGGACACTGTTAATCACCGGTTGATATGAAAGAGCACTTCTGTGCACTTGATCCATCCCCAGTTGTGTCGCAAACCACACTGCAGTCTAGCCATTTATTTATCTGACTTCCTGGCTAGCTGAGGAATTCCTGGAGGACAGAGATGATGTCTTTCTTTCACGGTACATAACCAGGCCCCAGCAAATTACAGGCAATCAACCCGTGATGGTGTTATGGAAAGGAAGACCTACTAAATTAGAGAAGCCAAGAAAGAAGAGTGAATTTCAATGTTGCTTGTGTAGCCTAAATTCCTCACAGACAGAAGTTCTGGGGATCTGGCAAGAATGGTGCACTCAGGTCGTGTAGGCAGGAGGCGATAGCTGGATGGCTTCCAGAATAGGCTGGTATTGGCTGGGCTGCCGTGGCACGCTGAGCCCTGGGGAAGGTGGGACTGGGGCATTACTCAGCCTCATTCAGTGAAGAAAGCTCTGTTCTTCTCTTCAGGCTTCTGGCTTGAAGTTAGTGGTTGTGACAAGAGAAAAGAAAATTGGAGAGAAGAATTGTCTCAAGAGTAATAGCTTAGAGAATTAGTTTCATTTTTATGCCAAATCTTTTGACTGCACACCTTCTAAAAAGGTAAGTGATAATTCTGAAATTGTTTGAAATCTAAAGAGGTAAACAGATAATTCATTTTTTAAAAAAGAGAGAGAGAGAGAGAGCGAAGAGTAACTCTGGGCAAGCCTGAGCCTTTTTCTGTCTTCTGAAAGTTAAGATATTGACAAAACCATATCATTGATGCCCTAATTTGTTGCTATAAGAATTCAGAGTCATCTCTGGGAAAAGGGTTCAGAAATGCACATTTGAAACACACACCCCAAATGGGTCTGGTGCACACTAAAATGTGCAAATCATTGCTACATTCTGCAGCTTTTGTGAACCAGGGAGAGCCTCTTTTTGTGTTTGAAGATTAAGCTATTAAACCAATGTTTTGTGAGGCCTCTTTCTGCTTATCGGCCTAGAGCTAGGAGCTGGAGTGGGTGGAGGGAAGACCAAAGGAGACGAAAGAGGCATCAAAGGTCTGTGTACGCAGAGCTGTTAGAGTCATCTTAAGAGCTGAATAAAAAGAACACAACAAGCTGGAAGTCATCATTGGGGTAGACAGACGAAAAGAGGAGGATGCAGTTGCCAAATGGCTAATCAATGTATGTGGTTGAAATTCCAAGTTAAAAACGGGGAAACAGATCTGCAAAAACTGAAGAGGCCAGGTGAATCAGGGAAGTGATAGACCAGATCTGGGAAAGCTACAACATGCAGGATCCAACCACACAAGGTTAACTTTTTCCTCTGCCAAAGGCCTTTAAGTGTTTTCTGTAATTACGGAAACCAATAGAATACATAGTTACACAAAGCCATTAATTCCCTCCCAAGAAACAATGTCCAGTTTGCATTCCCAAGTACTGAAAATTGCTTGACTAATACTAGTGAACATTTACTAAGTAATTCTATGCAACATGCACAGTTTTAGTCACTTAATCTTCACAACAACCCTGTGAAACAGGTGCTATGGGTTTGACTATCCTACAGATGAGAAAAAGGGGTTGATCACCCTGCTCAAGACCATGTAATCCCCAAGGGCAGGGCCAAGATCTGAGCTCCAACAGTCTAGAGCCAGAGTCTGAATTCTATTTTATTCTGTCAGCTGCAGAACGGATTATATCTATGGTTTTCACACAGAAATCAACTCTCAGTTACAATGAACTATTGGCTCAATCAAAACTGTTTCTATTACAATGTCTATAAAATTAGGAAGGGACTTTATAAGTTCTCTCTATAGAACGACATATTGTTTTTGTGTGAAATGATTATAATATCTTATGTACAAATGCTAACATTTGACATTACAAATATCAGATCTGTGTATGATGTCATTTTCACACACACACACAAACAATGCCAAAATAATTTTCATGATAAAAAGGTAACCAAAAACCTCCAGAGATCCAACTGTGTGTGCGTGTTTGTAATAGATCTTTACTCTTTTGTTCTGCATGCATTCTTCTTTTCTTTATTCAGTTCTGGCTCAGATTTTGTGGACTTGTTCACTTTTTTAAAATGTACTTGTGCATGTACACAGAAGAATTTGTTCCTTTTATCTCACATTTCTAGAGTTTGTCTTCCTGCTTCAGGCTCCAAGGCATACCATGGCAACAGTGGAAGGGGAAAACTCAAGGAAAGCCAGACTAGGTTCATTAAGGAAACCATGATTATAAAATATGGAGCTACCCTCAAACTGAATGAAAAACAAATGAAACAGGAAAACACATCCTGAAGAATTTTTTATGCTTTTATGACACTCACAGTTCTATTTACATTTATAGGCTGTTTTTCATGTCCAGTATTCAAGGATGTCTCTAGTAAAGTCCAACCTTTCAAAATGCACTGACAATTGTTGGTGACCGGTCTACAGTTAACCTTAACGAAAAGCTCTTCTCTCATTCCTCATGTATAACCGAAAACCCTTTTAAGGCAGCTGCGACCGAAACCACACACGTGCGCGCGCACGCTAACACACATCGTTAAGTCAGAGCAATAGCAAGGAACAGGGCTAACGTCTTCCTCCAGAATCTGGAACATGAATACCCAGTCTCTGTGTTTTTAAATTTATGTGAACACATTTAACTTTACACAGCTTTCTAAGAGAGCTGCAGACTACTGCTTCGTACATCGGAAATGTGGCCCAGAGTAGGGCGAAGGTAGTAGAAATTAATGGACGTGAGAATTGAGAAGCCAAATGATGGCAGCAAAGAAAATGTATAAAACACATGTGTTCTGATATCATTCTATTGAAAGGAGACTCTACTTTTCTTTCACTTTCTGTTTCCTACTTTCTAATAAGTTGTTATGAACTCCCTGTGCCCAAAAAGCTGTTTCGGCAGCTTAACGGCAAAGCTGTGTCCAAGTATAATTTTTAACCTCTCTGCTATCACAACGCTACAAAGGCAGTCTTTCCTTTTCTTTTTTTTTTAATTTTATTTTTCAATTACAGTTCACATTCAATATTATTTTGTATTAGTTTCAGGTGTACCGCATAGTGGTTAGACAATCATTATACTTTACAATGTGTTCCCCCAATATTTCCAGTACCCACCTGGCACCTGGTACCATACAGAGTTATTGCAGTTTTATTGACTATGGTCCTGATGGTGTGCTTTACATCCCCATGACCATTGTGCAGCTGCCAATTTGTACTTCTCGATCTCTTCACACCACAGGCACCCTTTTCTGATGATTTTCTCTCTCTCTCTCTCTCTCTCTCTCTCTTTCTCTCTCACACACACACATTCCAAATAAATTAATAAAATATATTCCTGGTTTATTTGGTGAATTATAGAAAGTTTAATAACATAGTAAGACAGAACCAAGATATAATTCATTAAATCAAAGATTTTCTTAGATATCTGTTCCTATAACCTTACACAAAACAAAACAAAACATAAAGCAATGCTCTGAATGCTATGGGAAGTTTCCTCATAATGATACCAGGTAAATAATGTGGACTGGCTTCATTTTTAAAAATTTATTTCTTCCAACATTTTTCAATTCTCCTAGTTTTCACTTCATTTTTATTCTTTACTCTTAAAACTACCTGTTAATATCAAGAATTCCAAACTGTCAGGGAGGGAAGATGTGAATTAAAAGGAGAAACAGTCAGCACTCCTTTTTATACTTTCCATAATAAGCTGAAAAATGAAAGGAACAAAGGGAGAAAGGTCAAAATAAATATTTAATAAATGATACCAAGCACAAATACATATATAAATTAAATTACAGCTATACTTTAGAATATATTAAAATCAGTTTCAAATTTCATAGCATCCTTTCTAGATCATTTGGAATAGTTTTTCCCCAGACGTAGCAACTGAGCTGAATTCTTATTGGATTAAGCAATTTCATTTACACATTACAAGGTTAAATCAAGTATATGTGCCACTGGACACATGTGTGCGTCGGAAGGCGTGTGAGTGATCAGAAAGGGCAGGGGTAGGAAATAATAATTCTTACCTCAATGCACAATCTCAAGAGTGGTTACTTCCTTAAAGATGCAGCCAGTGCTGCTGGTGATACTATTTGTGCCCGTTTACTTTCGCTTTTACTTATGAACCAACAGTAGTCCAGCAAATGCCTCTTGATAGGAATGGATTGCCTGTGCTTAGAAGCTGTCAGGACAGAAAATTTCTATCACTTTCCGCATTTTTAAATTTCCTTGAGACACAATAGTGTTGTCAGGGCAGTGATGAACTACATTGAAGAAGATTCAGAAAATATCCAAATTAATTTAAACACATTTATAGTACCCTAAGATATTTTCCTTTTTCTTTTCTCTCTTTATCTTCCTTTCTCTTTTTCCTTTTCCTTTCTGCTCTTTTCTTTTTAATTTTCCTATCCTGCCTGACTTCCTAAATATGCAAGATTTGTGAACTGGACAGGTGACTTTTATCAATGATGGTCTGCCCACCAGACTGTGCAAGGAGCTCCCAGGAAGTCATGCATACAACTGGGTGAGAAGAGCAGGGAACCTTAGGGCGAATCATGATGGTAACAAAAGTACTGTTCCGCAGCTCACTGTACGTAGAGTTTGTAATGGAATGGGGGTAATATCGTTTGGAAACTCCGAACACTCACCTGATGTTAAAGAGGACAGTTTCTTCAGGAACAAAGTGCCTCCAGTTGAAATGATTTAATGTGTCTGAGTCAGGTCTGCTTTTGGAAATGATGACCAGTGATCTAAAATCTGTTTGATCCTGGGGCTCTGGAGAAAGAGTAGGAATGCTCAAATTGAAAGAGATGAGGACCAGCTCTCATTTTCTCTTACAAGTACTCTTTACATTAGACTTCTTCCCAGTTTAAGAAAATAATTGTCTTTTTAAAAAGATTAAGTTACTTCCATGTTGGCAATTGGCATTTTGCAGATCATAAAACATAAATTCCTGTTTCATTAAGTAACACAGATCAGGTAGGTGAGAGAAAATCTCCTCTCTTGCCATTCTTCTCTGAAATGAAATTTCTCAGTTTGGCAAAGTCTTGACAAAACACATCTTGAAAATAAAAAATAATTACACAAGAAATGTGAATCATAAGACCATTAAAACAAATCCATAAAAGTTCAGTTTACTTACTAATAAAAGCAGTGCTGTTCCAAGAAACTTGACTATTTCACAGAGAGTTAAATGGTCAGAATCTGCCCTGTGCAAGAAGGATGAATCAGAAATTCCTCTGGGAATAAATGGCTTACTCTTATTTGAGTTTTCTTTTCTGGAATGTTTCATCAGCATCACACATAAACCCTTTTTTTCTGGCATTAAATAGTACAGTGGTATGCTATAATAACCCTTGTCTCTATACTTAGTGGACTCTATAAGTACATTATTTTCTCTGATCCCTCTGGATTTTTACATGACGCATTTGCAGAGTTGATGCCTCCCATACCTCAGTGCCAGGTGGTTAGTGTGATTATTTCTTGTTTCCAGGGAAATTTAGGATTGGAGCAGCAGAACAGGTAAGGTAGACCTAGCGGTAAAAATAGGTTGACAAGTTTATTCAAGAGGTCCTAATGCTGCTTTATCAATGCAGGAAGAGAGCATTATTATTCCCTGTATGACCAAGACCTTCCACGATACTAGCCACACATTTGATTCTCAAGAATGTTTGTTGAATAAATGAGTACTATGCAAAATTCAGCCTTCACTTATTTTTCCATTTATACATTTGCCTGACATGCTACTGGGGTTCATGCCAGTGTAGGATGCCTACACTCAGATGAGCACATGCTCTTTCTCAGAAACAATAGAGCCTTTCCTAGTCTGAGACGAGAGTGAGTGGCAGGTCGAGACTAGTGTCATTAACCCAGCATGCCCAGGGTACTGGCTCTGGGCTCTGCACTTTACAGACACCGTGGTATTTAGTCTGACAAAAGCAGTGCAAGAAGAGCTTTTATTGTCCCAGTTTTGCAGTTGAGAAAACAGGTTCAGAACTCTTTGATCCCGAAATCCTTTTTAGGGAGAATTGGGCTAAAATCAGGATTTTAAAAAAAGTTATAACAAATAATAAATTAATATCATTTGATGGTGGTTGACAAGTTAAGAAAAAAGAATTATATGAATCTTATTAATTTACCCTGTTTAATGAAACACACTCTGAAATATTTAGGCGAGTCTCGGAATTCAGTCTTTGCAGGCCCCAACACACACTCTTAAAATTTTTAAGTCCTTAGTTTTATTAGAGAAAATAAGACTTCTTGGCTTTTCCTGACTTATTTCTAACTACATTTGAAAATATTTATGTAAGATTTATTTAGGATGAAGTCTATAAAAGCTTCTTTTTTATTAATGTAATGCAGGTGAGAATGCTTGTTTACTACAGCACTACCCAAAGGACCTGTGTGTAGACAGTTGTAGTTTTCATTTATTTGTATTTTTTAAATCACAAACAAAATTGAAAGTTTCAAATAGATTGGGATAACTACTTATAAGTATTTAGTTATGGCAAACTAAAGGTTAAAATATTAATATATTTATATGAAAATCAGTAAGACCACTATGTACTGGAAAAGATAACTCAGTTTCCCCAAAAGGAAATATCAGTGACTTAATAACCATTTAAAAATCTTTAACATTGCTAGTAATTAAAAATGAAGACAAACAATAATGCAATTCTATTTTCCTCTATTGACCAAGGCTAATCAATTTATGTTTTAGAATGTACGATGAAGGCAGAAGTATAAATTTCGTCAATCATTTTGTAAAGCAATTTGCAATTATGTATCAAAGAAGCTTTAAAGATGCTTCTGGGGTTCCACCCTGAGGAAATATTCTGAAATTCAAGCAAATATTTAAATATAAAGATACTCTTTTATAAAGTAAAAAACCATAAACCTTAAATGTCCTCAAAGAAGAAGAATATTATATGCCATTTAATAAAAATAAATTCTTATGACCTAATAATAATGGTGGGGAAAAATAAAATATGGTGCAATACAACATGACAGTACGATCTCAGGCACAGAAAAAGATTCTTACAGAAAAATGTAAACAGCCGTGATAACAGTTGTTACCTGTTTATTTAAATTATTTCTCAGTGTTTTCCTATTTTTTTCTGTAGTTTATGAGTTTCCTTTTATAATTAGAAAAAATTACTAAAGAAAGGAGAAAAACAGAATGAAAGCAAGGCTCTTTAATCATGAAGACTGAATAAGATACGGAAGGAGAAGAGGAATTTAATCCTGGCCATCTCAATTTTACCTGAGTTTCTTTGCAGTCCATCTGAGGTCAACTATGCAACCTAAATTAGGTATTGTTTTAGTTGATCACAGAGTCTATATGATACAATATCATGACATGGTGACCGTCCAAGCAAATGTACTACTGAGATGCATTCATCCAATGTCCAGAACAAAGAAGGCAGTGACCCAGCCCACTCTGTACTCACCAGACCCTGTCTGGAGCATGTGGTTAGTGCTGTGCACCACATCTGAAGCAGAATGGTAAATAGAGTCTGTTCAAAAGAGGGTGACCACAATGGCAAAATGTCTGGAAACCCCTTGACCGCTTAAAATTCCCCTCTGCTTTCTTATTATTCTCAGAATAAAGTCCAAAAACCTGTAACACTCTGCCTCATCATTTAAGATTCTCCCCTTTGCTCACTGAGTTCTAGTCACACATTTCAATCCCTTTAATGTATCAAGTTTCTCTGCACTTCAGAACTGCTGCAACTGCTGTGTCTCCAGCCTAGAAAGCCTCTACTCTCACCACCCCTCCTCCCCACCCTGTCTCCTCCACAAACATACTTTCTTGCTGCCAGCTCCTACCTTTTTCTAGCTCTTAGATCAAATATTTCTTTCCTCAGGAATACTCTCTGACCACTCACCTAGAAACAGCGCCCCTACTATACACTCTTCTTTTATGTTGTAGTTGTCTCTGGTTAGTGACCTTTTGTCTGTACCTCTTGCTAGATGGCAAGCTCTGTGAGGACAGTACTGTGTGCCATACTAAGCGCACTAGTCCATTTGGACTGTTATAAGAAAATAACATAGACAGGGTGGCTTATAAACAATTATTTCTTTCAGCTACAGAGGCAGGGAAGTTCAAGAGCAAGTTACAGGCAGATTCATTGTCTGGTGAGAACCCTCTTCCTGGTTTGTAGATGGCCAGTCTCCTTGCTGTATCCTCATACAGCCGAAGGGATGGGAGAGCTCTCAGAGGTCTCTTTTCTAAGGGCACTACTTCCATTTTGATGGCTCCACTCTCATGACCTAATCACCTTCCCAAGGCCTCACCTCCTAATACCATCAACATTGGGGGTAGGATTTCAACATATGAATTTTTGGGACACATACATTCCATATACAGAATAATGTATGTCAAGAATATAGTACAGTGTCTGGACTACACTTTGGGCTATTTGTTGAATGAATGAGTGAATGAATGAATGATTTAAAGCCCATCTGTCTGCATGTTTTTATGGTTACCCTCCGCTTTTACATCGTAATTCCTGTTAATGCTTAAAAAATGGGATTTTTAATCTGAAAAGAAAAGAAGATAAGTAGGAGAGGAGGGACTATGATAGCTTCCTATTGCATAGACATTCTGTGCAACTCCAGTAGTTAGAACTAAGTCTAGTTACAATTCTAAAAATCATAAGGAAGAACTTTCTAAAAGTTAAATTAAAAATTAAATTAGCATTCTGTGTGATAATGAACTCTCTCTTATAAAGTATGTGCCAGTCACATTTGAATATTAGAATGGATTGTAGTTGCTGTAAAGGAGATTCCAATATTGGGTAGCTAGATTTGATACCTTTTAGGATCACTTAAAAGTATATAATTCTATGACCTAGCATCTCTTTGGCTTTGGAGGCACTACACAGAAGGAAGAGAAGATTTAAGACAAAACAGGGCATGGAGCAAAACAAACAAAAGAATGGGGAAGAGAAGGAAATGTAACACTGTCTCAGAACGTTTGATCTCAATCATTTTGAACCTTCTGTGAGGATGGGGTTGGCAGGCCTCCAAGAGAAACCAAATCAAAGCAACCTAACAGGGCATCACAGAACAAAGCTGGGAGATAGAAGATAAAAGCCCTGCATTTAGAGTCACTGAGGAGGGGTAAGGGGTGTGAAAGGCAGGCTTTCTCTTCAGGGTCCTTTTCAATTGACTTAATGGCACACGTCTGAAATGAACATTCTCCGTAAATAAAGGGCAGTTCCCTGAATCCAGAAGTCTGGGCATTAGTGAAAATGGCTAAAGGAATGGGCTGAAATGTCAGTGCGACTGCTTTCGGTATCTTCACTATCCTAAACCCAAACTGTGTTTCTATTCTGGAATGAGCAAAGCCTACTCAACAAACCCTGCTTTTATCATCTCCTTTGCATTTTCTTATTCACAGCTCAGAAATTGTCCAATGGCCTTCGTACTCTCTAATCAAAGAAATAAATGCTGTTGGTGAAGAAACAACTTCCCCTTGGTTTGAGAGAAAGACCCACAGGTTGGCTCTGTCTGAGGTATGGAAGATGAAAACCGAACTATATTGTGTAGTATACGGTTAAGTAGCCTTAATAAGTCGTGGTTTTTTTCAACTACAATGTGGAGAATCCTCATAAAGTAGAATACAATTATTTTTTTTATTTTGACTACTGCTAAAAATATTTAATGCTTATTGGGTGCTGACTATGTTTCAAGCAATGAACTGCGTGATTTATACACAATATTTTCTGAATTCAAACAACAGTCTGAAAGTAGATGCAATCATAATCCCTATGTCTGGAAACTGTGTGCTCTCCAGTACTAAAAGAATTAGGAAAGTGTGATAGCATCTGAATTAGGAAACATAATATTACATTTATTTTAACTTTATTGTAAAAAAAAGTTAGCATACTACAAATTAGAAAGAATATTATACTAAAGCCCTACATATCAATGACTTACCTTCAATAATTATCATTTTACCATATTTCCTTTATTTCCTCTTTGCTTAATTACTTTAAAGTAAGTTCCTTACATCATGACCTTTAAACCCTAAATGTTTCAGTATGCATCTCTAAAATTTAAAAGCATGTTCTTACGTACTATTATCACTCCTAAAAAATTAACAATAGTTTTTATCATCTATACCCAATCTATATTCAGGTTTCCCATATCATCCCCATTTTATCATTAGTTTTTCATAATTGTTAAATCAGGTTCATCCTGATAATGATGAAGTGGTGTAACAAAGCTTGTTTCTACAGATCAAGCAAATGTTGGGGGGGGATTTGGAGGCACTTTGAAGTGGGAGTGGTTCCTGCTTGCCCTGGGCTAGCCCCTGCCTTCTAGGAACTTAGCTTACGTCACCAGCAGCACCCTTGGATCCCTCCAGGATCTGAGCTCAAATGAAAAGTCACAGCATAAGGGTGAAAGAGTATGGACTATGGAATCAGAATGTTCAATTCATTAGTTACTAGGTGAACAACATTGAACAAGTTCATCTCTTTGTGCCTTAGTTTCATTATATTTAGAAGAGAAATATTCTCGAGTCTCATTTCCTATTGCTTTTAGCCTTGCCTTTGCACTTGTTCGTCAGTTCTAGTTCTCTTACTTTAAACTTGTACCACTTTCCTTTTACTGTCTTATTTCTTTACTGTGTCTCAACAGAAGCAAGTCCTTCCAACAAGCCATATAGAACAATCTACTTTGCGATAGGCACTATGGTCTGTATTTGGAATACAGAGATGAACAACAGAACATCTCTACTCTAAGGAGCTCAGGATCTACTAGACCCCAGAGGAGCCCTCCGTGATCTACCAGCTTCCCATAATACAGTGCCCGTGTGCTACCCTCTGGATGGTCTCTCGCTTGGTCTGTTCTTGCTTTATAGGTGTATCACCAGCAATGATACATGAGAGTCTCTGTTATTGATCATCATTAGATTAATATATACTGAATTGTATATTCTGTCAGCTATTTTAAAAATATTTCCATGTAGTCCCCTAATAATTATGACTGTCATAAAAATAATTTTTGACAGCTTATATTATGAGAAAGACCAAAATCAGTGTTGTAGATTATTAGGCTGAACTGAATGAGTAAATAATTCTAAATTAGAACTGTTCCATGCCTAGTAGTCACAAAGTAAAGGAAGTTTTCCAATTAGACATATGGCCTCTAATTCTGTGGAATTCCTGTACGAATCAATTGATTTATCTTTCTTCCCAACACCTATTTCTGAACCTTTGTGGGTTGTTCTGCTCCAAAAGTACTTTGCCAAATTGGACAAGTGCCCACATTTTCAGCAATTCAAGATTAACCTCCATAAAGAGAGGAACAGAGAACTAAATCCGTCGTGCAAGCCTCGGAGAAGATTCCTTGGAAATAAGCAACTCAGCTCTTCAGATATAACTGGTCCCCACCATTCCCAGATGCCTTCGCTGAACGTTTAGTCCAGATTCCCTTCCTTTCAGCTCAGGAAGTTGGTTCTGTTTCCTCTACTAGGTATGCACTTTTTAAATATTTGAGAGCAAAATATGAAACACATCGGTTGATAGTGTCCATAAGAAGCCTTAGAAAGAGTGATTCACAGCAGTGAGCAGAGATCCAGCAGAGGTACCAAGAATGAACACCAAAAACAAGTGCAGAGCTGGAAGAGTCCTGTAGTGGGGAACAGGAGGTGCAGGGAACAGGAGGCCAGCCAAGCAGTGGCAATAGCCCACGACGTCAATCAAAGGTTTTAGATCCCTTGAATGCTCTGGTTGAAGCTGGTGGTGTGAATTCTGTCCCCAGCACACACACATCTTTCTTTTCTTCTCTTAATTTTTAAATTCAGTCGAGGCAGAACATGTTGACTTAGGGCACTAGCCCTGAAACTAAGTTGGTGGCCCTTTCTAGCCAGTGGCTTTGAATAAGCTACTTTAATACCCATGCCTCAATTTCCTCATCTGAAAACGGTTGTTGGGAGGCTTATTTGTTGTGAGTACAGGTAAAACTCTTCAATATGGCAAGTGTTCATTAATTAGCTATTAAAATCTATAACCTGCAACCGTACTTTCCATTACAAGGAGAAAGTCATTCTACAGTAGGGAAGAATAAAAACGCACAGGCAGAGATGGAAGGAGAAAGAAGGAGTCTCCATCTGAGCCTTTGGTCCCTTGACCTAAGTTATCCCTGAGGCCCACTCTACCCCGCCCATGCAATTTGCTAACATGAAACAAAACGTTCTTTATTTTTCTTAAGATACCTTTAGTTGGGTTTCTGTAAATTTCAGCCAAGGAATTCTAACCTATAAAACCTACTTTGTGAAAGACACAGAGCTAAGCTTTGAGTAAATACTATATCTTATTGTTCTCAAGTGAGTCCAGTAGAGGAAGGAAAACTGCTGCTGAGAGATCGCGCCGCTCTATTGTTTCTCTCTTTGACAGACAGCAGAGAGCAGTGGTTAGAGGACACTGTGGAGACAGGCGAACTGGGTTAAAACTCTGGTTCTATTACTTACTAGCTGGACGGCCTTGGCCTAGTTACTTAACTTCAGTGGATTTTCCTTTCCTCACCTGTAAAGGGGAGATGTTAGTAGGACCAGCGTCATAGCGTAATGTGAGGATTTAATGAGCATGATATGCAAAGCACTCAGTGCATACAGAGAATGCCATAGATATTAGCTGTTATCAGAGAGACCTTTCCTAGTGTTCTATAAAATTTTGTCATTCTCTGACCTCTAGTCAAGATTTATTTTTCTTCTTAGGTTTATCACACTTGACATCATAAATGTTTATTTACCTGTTTGCTGTTATCCTCCCTTAACTAGAATGTAAGTTTTCGTTTGCTTCTTTGTTCTCAGCAACCAAAAAAGTAGCCGAGATAAACGGTAAGTGAGCAAGAGCCACGTGGTGACTAAATAAATGAACTTGTCAAGATGCTGTAGCTAAACATAGCCTAGCCAAACAGAATCCCAGTTCAGGGCTATGTGGCTCCAAGCACTTTCTACTATCACATAATCTGAAATTCCCAAATTTTTACGTTATTAGTATGTGAAGTATATAATTTTAAGTGTGAAAACAGTACAACTAGAAACAGTATGGTGTAAAGAGAAGAGCACTGAACCTGGAGACATGGAGTCTTAGTACTTTTAGCTAGATGATCGTGGGGAACTCATTACATCTCACTGGACTTTATTTCCTCATCTGTAAAATGAGAATGTTAAATAAAATTAATTTCTGTGATTTCTTTCAGTTTGGTTTTTCTCTGATTCTATCCCAAAGAATTAAGTGAACCAAATCCATTAGCAAATAGTTTTTGCCATGTTATATTTTTGTATTCAAAGCATTTCTCTGTATTTTTTCCTTCTACAGTGGATAAAGAGGAAAGTTATAAAAGAAATTACAAAGAGAATTTTATAACAGCTAGGAATTTAATTGTCCTGTAAACTACATTAATTTTTCTATCTGAAATCCCCCTCTAAGATTTAAGTTATTCCAGAGAAATCCCTTTCTGTGTATTTGGCTGTAACGACAAGGGCCCAAAATGCAAATGAGTACTATCACCAGTGACAGAGATAAGTGTCTGAGGACAAAGCCAAGTAGAAATCTAACCTGCTCCCAGAGGTCACCAGTCTTCTTTGATTGCTCACTTCACTGAAGTCCTCTAACTCATAAGATCTTTAACATAAAAGAAAACACTGTCAACCATTGTTTATATCTAGGTTACTTGTGTTCACCACCTAGAAGTGAAGATATTGAGGGGTCCTAGCTTATATTTCTGTATTCTTAACCAGTGTCTAGTGCAGGACAGGATACTCGATGACCAGTAATTAATTAACTACTAATGGATTGTTCTTATCTCGAGGGGTCCTTTTAGCCTACCAGTTGCACATCCTTTCCCATTCTCCCCCATTTTACTTTCCATAATGCCTCATCTGTTTCCTTTTCCTTCAGTTTTTACCTTTTATATGGCACTAAGCGAAGTTCACTCCTCTAGTCCTGATCAGCCCCTCTCATTCCCCTGAGGAATAATCCCATCTCTGTTGATGGCAGCACTGCATTAGTTCCTGCCTTTTTAATGCTGGTTTTCTGAAGAAAAACATCTTATGTTCCAGATTTTGGGGGGCGAGGTGGCTTAAGTGGTGGCGGTGGCAAAGAGAAAAATGTTGAACAACACGATGTGAAATGCAACACTACATAAGCAGCTTCGCTTGTGAGTCCCATTTCCCAGTTCATTCCTTGGGTTTTCTTCCATTCTCTTACTTCGTCACTGAGGAGCTAGGTAATCCTCACATTCCCTCATTTCATATCAGCAAAATGTTTATTTTTCCAGAAATGACAGCAGGAGAAAAATGTATACATGTGGTACAAACATGAAGTGATATATTATGATTATACAGGATAAAAATTATACCTGAACAGCAGAAAAGAAATGGGGAAAAAACCAAGTTGTGGGAGCTGTTAGAATTCAGAATAATTTCTAAAAGATTTAAATAACTGAGGAAGTAGGGGCAAATGACATTCTCTATACAGAGAAATTTCATTTGGTCAGGGTTTGGCATTAGATAGCTCGTTTGGGCCCATTCCTTCTCCAGTTTTTCATTATTACAGGATTAGAGCTCTTTAACATTGAACTTGTACTGTGAATGAGTCTTAAAAGATTTTATTTTTTTTCCATTTTTTTATTGTTCAGGTACAGTTGTCTCCATTTTCCCACCACCACTTTCCCCGCCCCACCTACCCCACCTCCCACTCTCAATCCTTCCCCCATTTGGCTTTGTCTCTGGGTCCTTTATACATGTTCCTTGATGACCCTTCCCCTTTTTAACCCTTGGTATTCCCCTACCCCCAACCCCTCTGGTTACTGTCAGTTTATTCTTTATTTCAATGTCTTTCGTTATATTTTCCTTGCTTGTTTGTTCTGTTGATTAGGCTCCATTTATAAGTGACATCTATGGTACTTGAGTTTCACCGCCTGGCTTATGTCACTAAGCATAATGCTCCCCAGTTCCATCCATGCTGTCACAAAGGGTAGGAGCTCGCTCTTTCTTTCTGCTGCATAGTATTCCATTGTGTAAATGTACCACAGTTTTTGGATCCACTCATTTACTGTTAGGCACTTAGGCTGCTTCCAACACTTGGCTATTGTAAATTCTGCTGCTATGAACATTGGGGTGCACAGGTTCTTTTGAATTGGTGTTTCAGGATTCTTAGGGCATAACCCCAGCAGTGGAATTGCCAGGTCAAAAGACAGTTCCATTTTTAGTTTTTTGAGGAAATTCCATACTGTTTTCCACAATGGTTGCACCAGTCTGCATTCCCACCGACAGCGTATTAGGGTTCCCTTTCCTCCACATCCTCGCCAGCACTTGTTGTTTGTTGATTTGTTTATGATGGTCATTCTGACCAGTGTGAAGTGGTGTTTCATTGTAGTTTTAATTTGCATCTCTCTGATGGCTAGTGATGCTGAGCATCTTTTCACATGTCTCTGGGTCCTGTGTGTGTCCTCCTTGGAGAAGTGTCTGTTCAGGTCCTTTGCCCATTTTTTAAATTGGATTGTTTGTCTTCCTGGAGTGGAATCATGTGAGTTCTTTATATATTTTGGAGATCAAACCCTTGTCTGAGGTATCATTGGCAAATATATTTTCCCATACAGTTGGTTCCTTTTTCATTTTGCTGATGTTTTCTTTAGCTGTACAGAAGCTTTTTATGTTGATGAAGTCCCATTTGTTTATTCTTCCCTTTATGTCCCTTGCTCTGGGGGATGTGTCGGTGAAAATATTGCTGCATGGAGTGTCTGAGATTTTCATGTCTATGTTCTCCTCTAGGACTTTTATGGTGTTGCAACTTATATTGAAGTCTTTTATCCACAGTGAGTTTTTTTGTGTGTGTATGGTGTAAGTTGATGGTCGAGTTTCATTTTTTTGCATGTATCTGTTCAGATGTCCCAACACCATTTGTGGAAGAGGCTATTTTTACTCTATTTTATGCTTCTGCCCCCTTTGTCGAATATTAATTGACCATAGAGATATGGGTTTATTTCTGGGCTCTCTATTCTGCTCCATTGGTCTATGTGTCTGTTCTTATGCCAGAGTGTTTGATTACAGAGACCTTGTAGTATAGTTTGATGTCAGGTATTGTGATCCCTCCTACTTTGTCCTTTCTGAAAATTGCTGCAACTTTTTGGGGTTGTTATTTTTTCTTCCGTATAAATTTTTGAAATGTTTGTTCTATATCTGTGAAATACGTCATTGGTATTTTAATAAGGATTGTGTTGAATCTATAAATTGCTTTTGGTAGTATGGACATTTTGATGATGTTAATTCTTCCAATTCATAAACACGGTATATGCTTTCATTCATTTGTGTCTTCCTTAATTTGTTTCTTCAGTGTTGCGTAGTTTTGTGAGTACAGGTCTTTTACCTCCTTGGTTAGGTTTATTCCTAGGTACTTTATTTTTCTTGTTGCTATAGCAAATGGGATTTTTTTCCCCTGATTTTTGATACTGGTATTTCATTGTTGGTGTACAAAAATGCCTTTGATTTCTGAATATTGACTTTGTATCCTGCTGTTTTACCAAATTCACTTATTAGGTTGAGTAGTTTTTTGATGGAGTCTATAGGGTTTTCTATGTACACTATCATATCATCTGCAAACAATGACAGTTTTACTTCCTCCTTTCCAATTTCAATGTCTTTTATTTCTTTTCATGTCTCATGGCTGTAGCTAGCACTTCTAATACTATGTTGAATAGAAGTGGTGAAAGTGGTCATCCTTGTCTTATTCCTGATCTTAGTGGGAAAGCTTTCAGTTTTTGCCCGTTGAGTCTGATATTGGCTGTAGGATTTCCACATCTGACCTTTATTATCTTGAGGTATGCCCCCTTTCTTCCCACTTGGCTGAGTGTTTTTATCATAAATGGGTGCTGTACCTTATCAAATGCTTTTTCCACATCTATAGATATGATCATGTGATTTTTATCTTTCCTTTTGTTTATGTGATGCATTATGTTTATTGACTTGCAAATATTGTAGCATGCTTGCACCTCTGGGATGAGTTCCACTTGACCATGGTGTATGATCTTTTTAATTATTGGGGAAGCGGTTTGCCAATACTTTATTGAGGATTTTCTTTCTATGTTCATCAGTGATATTGGCCTGTAGTTTTATTTCTTTATTGTGTCTTTATCTGATTTTGGAACTAGGATGATGGTGGTCTCATAAAAAGAGTTTTGGAGTCTTCCCTCATTTTGACTTTTTTGGAATAGTCAGAGAAGGACAGGGGTTAGCTCTTCCTTAAATGTTTTGTAAAATTCACCTGTGAAACCATCTGGTCCAAGGCATTTGTGTGCCAGGAGTTTTTTGATTACTGCTCCCATTTCTCCAGATTTTATTTAAAATAAGCTGACAAGGCAAAGTGTGAAAAGAACATATTTCTGAGAAAGCACTTAGCTTAGAAAACCAGGAGTTTTCCATATACTAGTAGAGAAAAAGAATGATACCATACTAATTTAGTAAGCTATACTTTTCCTAAATGCCAAAGATCTTAACAAGTGCAGAATATATCAAGAGTAGATTAACTAATATTAAGTCAGTGATTTAATTTAGTTTGAGCAAAGCTTTAACATATTAATCCCAAGATATTTTCTTCAAAGTACAAAAATAATCACGTGTGAATAGATCTTGAACACTGCCTGGAAGAGAGAGATAAAGTTTCAACACACATTTCAGGTAATAAAAACAGACTTTTAAAGGAGTATGTTTTATATAAGCAATAATCACGTTTTCATAACTTTGTAGCAAACAGGATACAAATTTATTTTTATACACTAATTAGTAAAGACAGATTCTTTTCTGTATTTTTCTCTTCTCTTTAAATTAAAGATGTTCAGAAAACATTTTTTCACAATTTCCAAAGTCATATAAATTGAATATTCAATAAAAAATTGCTAAGGAAAAGTTTTTAGCAAAGAAGGTTCCAAAAGTGAGGCGGGAACTTCAAAAACCCAGGAGAAGCCAAAGTATTCCATGATGTCACAGCCTGGCTGCTCATCCTTTCAGGAGCAGCTTTTTTGGTTTGTTTGTTTTTGTTTTTTACTTCCATGCCCAAGTTTAACCTCTTTTTTCCTTATGTTCTCTTTTGCCCATTGCCTAAAGCCTAATTATAGACTGAGGTTGGTGTTTAAATCAGACAAATAGAAATAAACATGACTCCATTTTAATTTGCCTTTTGATCACTTTGTTTTCAGTAAGTTAGAGGATTTGATACTAGAATAAAAATCTGGCTCCTGGTCCTATCTTCAGGATCTAGCAAAATGCCTAGCACATAGTAGGCACTCAGAAAAAAGTGCTGCCATGCCCCTGGCATGCACTACTATGACCAGGTTTGCAAAATATCAGTATAGTTCCAAACTAATGATAAACAGGTGCTATCCTGTGGCCAGAGGCAGATTCAACAGCGGGGGCACCAGGCACGTACCCTGGGCCCCAGCTTCTGAAGGGCCCCGCAAAACTCCAACTTTTCACTTTTTTCTAATGACACCAAGTTTGGTTTCATATGTGCAAGTTTAATTACGTACAAGTTTACAATTGGTGGGAAAACCTGGTATGTTTAAATATTTTCTTCCGCGCCCGGGACCGCAACCGACCTTAATCTGCCTCTGCCTGCGGCCCCTCCTATAGCCCTGGCCCTGTACCTGAGGACATCCCCCTGACCTTTGACTCAGCAATTAATGGGTTAAGTCCTAACAGGTGGGGGAGCTTTGGAGACCTCACTTTTGAGCTCTGGAAGCCCTCAGCTCTGGTTGGCCAGTGCCCATGCCATATTAATTGTGATGTACTTTTAATGTTACCTTAGATTAAATAAACATTTTATGTGTTCTTTTGGCAATATCTACTAGCCCTGATACAACAAAAAGAGAAAAAGGTACAGTGTTCTGAAGAGCACAAGGGAGTGGAAGAGGAGGAGAGGTGACAATGGAGAGTAGGGAGGAGAGGTAGGGAGGGTGGTAAGGAAACAGGAGGAAAGTCTATTATATAAGAAGATCCCACCCTGCAGGGATTTGTCTCCCACAATCACCTTTCTCATGTGCATTCCATCAATTCAAGCTGTCTTTCCCAGGGGGGGTGAGTGAAGGCTCTTTGAAAAGTGTACAGCACATGACTAGAAACAGAGCTGTAATTACTCTGCTTGCTACGCTGACACCATTGTCTGATAAAGTATTGTGCCAAACATTTTCCTTCTTTTGCCCTTTGTGCCAGCTTACTCTGAGTGAAATAACATTGGTTAGGTTCATATCCAACCCAGGTGAAATCCTGTTACAATGCACTCAAAGAGGGGGTGTCTAAATTGTTTCATTGTGCTGGGATTCCATTGTGTTAAATTTTGTTGAGAATGTGGTGCTTGTAAATCTTTTGCTATTTGGTTGAAAGGATATTACACGCTGTAATTTATGAAGCATTAAAGAACCATTGCTGTACCTGTGAATTGCTTTTGTTGGGATTAGTGCTGAGTTTTGCAAACTGAACCCTGTTAAACTCCAAATTTGTGAAAGTGGGTCAATAGTAAAAAACGTTTGGGAAATACAACGCATGTTAGAGTATTAAAGGCTCTGAGAAGTCACGCACTTTTTAAAAAATGTTAAACTTTTTAAACCCTGGTTTTCTCAATCTCTCTCTCTGTCTCTCCGTCTCCCTGTCTCTCCACCTCGCCCCCTCCCTCCCTCAGTTTTTTTGATGGAACACCTAACATGGGATACGGAGTTTGACAAATGCAGATGCTGCATCAGGGTATTCATTCTTGCATTTATAGAAGACCTGCCATATGTTTGGAAATGGGCCAGACTGCCAAAACAAAGAAAAACAAGGCACATTGCTGATTCCTAAAAGGCTACCAGAGGAGATGCAATGCAAATATTACAGAGTTGTTTTGTTTTTTAATTGTGGAAAAACAGGAACAAAGCAACAGAGCAGGAAAGAAGGGAGGTTAGAGCCATGTCTGGGAGAGCTTTCCTAGCGATAGAGTCTCACTGTAAGAACATATGCATGCAAACGTCAGGTACTAGAGATTTAGAAAATAGCCAGCAGGGGTAAAAAGACCCTCTCAGACATCTTTTTCTAAAACCATTAAAAATATATCCTAGCAACATAAATGGGTCTGTCAACATGTCTCCCTTAAGACAGCCAGTTCTCATTTTTGATAGTTTCATGGAGGGTGAGTAGTGGCCAGAAAGATAATCTGCATTCCTTTTCTTGAGCACACATACACACTCACAATTTGGGCCTCGGTTGGACATCTGCTTAGATCCTAGCTCTCTTCTCATAGCTGGACAGGGATTTAAGGAATGTGTCAGTTTTCCTTAGCTGTGAACTTGTTTTTTCTTGTATCCAACATGCATGCTGGCATGGCCTTTGTTAACTAGTCATTCATTGGATGGGGAGTGGGAATGGATTGGTATCCTTGATGTGGTTCCAAACATTACTGACTTTTTCAGCCTTAAAACCAACAGCCCAAAGACATCTGAAAGTCTTTGATGTGTTCCATACAGTACCTAACACATCAGGTGTGCAGCAGCACCATTATAGAGGTCTAGAAAGGAAATGGAAGTGGCAGCGTTCCTGTCTGTCTGCCTCTCTCTCTCTCTCTCTCTCTCTCTCATTCTCTCTCTCTCCCCCCTCTCTCCCCCCTCACACACAGACACACACACACACACACACACACCAAGAGAGATAGTGTCCCTCCACTCTGTCAATCAATTCATATACATTAATGTTGAAGTTTTATAATGGCCATAAGAGATGGGTATCACAGTATTTTTGCCATTTTTACTGTTGTGCAAATTGAGGAATAAAGACGTTGGGGGTTAATCCAAGGTAAAAGGCAGAGTGAGAAATAAAACAGATTTGCTATATTCCAAGGCTTAGTTACATTTTATACTGCATCCACTATAAAACCAGAGTAAGAGGATAACTAAGACATATTTTGTACCCCTTGAAAATAATTCTATTTAAGTGTGCTAACCTGGTGACAAGAATTCTTTAGATAGGATGTACTAGCACTTTCTTTTTCTGATGGAAGTACCTTCTCATTGCATTATTCAAAATGGTTCATTACGGAGTCCATCATTTCTATACTTTTCTCTTTTTCTCCAGTAAATGCATTCTTTGAAGGAAACAGTCCAATACTTTTTACATAAGGGGAGGATGGCTAGAATTAAGGGTGGTACTCAATACTCTTCAATGGCTACCCTGTTACTGTTGGGAGAGACACAAAGGGACAGGCTTTTCAGAATCTTTAATTAGTTTAAGTTAATCTTTAAATATTTCTAGCACTTAAAAAATTGTATCATAATTGAAAATATTTTATCCAGATACTGACAACTTGCTGTATACAATTAAAAGGAATGAGAGTTAAATTAAGATAAGAAATGTTTTCAAGTAGAGATTTTATATATATATAAATATATATATATATAAAACATTTTCCTTCTTTTTCCTTCTTATATATAAAAACTTGACACCAGAGCAATAAAACAATGAAATAGGGTTTATAAGGAAATAAGATGGATCAGCAGTTCTTAACCAGATAGGGGCAGACCCTTTGAGGATGCGATGAAAATGAAGAACTCTCTTTTTAGAAAAATAGCAATATACAATCACATTTCATAAGCAGTTAGTCTGTCACCCCCTGAAATCACCCTTATCCTCCATTAGGAGGCTTTGATATGGTCCTGAAGGCCATGAAAAACAACAGAAAATTGTCTAAAATGAAAAAATGCTAAGGAGATATGTAACTTTACATCTCTATAAGTTCTTTTTATTTTATTTTATTTACTTATATTTAGAGAGAGGGGAAAGGAAGGAGAAAGAGAGGGAGTGAAACACCAATGTGTGGTTGCCTCTTGTGAGCCCCCTACTGGGGACCTGGCCCACAACCCAGGCATGTCCCAGACTGGGAATTGAGCCAGTGAACCTTTGGTTTGCAGGTCAGCACTCAATCCATTGAGCCACACCACCCAGGGTGTGTCTTTATAAATCCTTGTTTCTGTGATTCAAAAGGCACCATTTTTATAAGTTGCTTTAAAAATCCTTGCCCGGAGAATCTTATGCCCTCTTGGAGGACAATAAAAATTTCAGGAGTGTCAGTGCCTTGAAGATTCCTGCCTTTCTCCAGTAAGAAAAGCCAGGCAACCAAAACCGCAGGATAGGAAAGGTTTATATCGACTCTGGCATTTCAGTATTTCCCAAATGTTAATGCACATACACATCACCTGGAATTTTCTTAAAATGCAGTTCTGTAGATTCAGTAGATCTGGGTTGGGATCCATGTCTCTGAATCTCTAACAAGTTCCTAGACGACACCGATGCTGTTAGTCTGTGGAGCGCACTTGCTGAGTAGTAAGACTCTGCCCTCTAGTAAGGGACCCAATTCTATCTGCCTCTCCTGAAAAGCACTTTGGAGCACTTCCTCTCATTGTTTTCTCATCATATACGTCCTTGAGCTTCTCCATCTCACTACTCCGCTAGAGCCTAAACTTACACAAGAGGAAGATAACACCAGCGTCTTCGGTGAGAGAAAGTAAATCGATCTTTTGCCTTACGATAAGACTAATAATGTTGTGAGTTTTGTATTAAATAGTTATCTGCTTCTGTGATACTTAATGTTTTGGTGCGTCTGTAAATGCTGAGGGGGTTATAAGTAATGTATGTAAATGATTTCTCTCTTTAAATGAGAGCAAATTTAAGATTAGCCCTTTAAAAGCATTGCTTTCATTTACTCTCAAGAGAGGAGCAAGAGATGGAATCAGTGATTACAAGTACTGAGAACTGCACTATCACAACCTAACTATTGATGCCAAATTAATGTTGATATACCATGTGACATGTGAACCCATAGAGGTACTGCTGCCGTCCTTTGATTCTTCAACATACGGATGAGTTGAAGATGGACAAGGCCACTGATCAGAAGGTAGGTTTATTTCTGAGCCAGAGATTAATTTTCTGTATGTTAGGAACTCATGAAATTTTTTTAGCAGCTGGTGTTATTGATTATATTTTTAATTAAGAAAAGTTTCGTGACAGCTCCTAATGGGGGTTGAATGGGCAAAGTTGAAAAATTATGGAAATTGACTTAGCATTTAATAAGTGTATGCATACCTAATAGCAATTGTACAATCCAAGAACATGTCATTTTATGTCTAAATGAATGAAAACCATGGTTTTCTATAAATGTTTTTATGAAAAAATGATGTAAGGAACAAAATTGGATATGGTTCATTTTTTCATATTCAGTTTATCTCAGAAATATATTCCTTTCACTATTTCTACTTTATGGAAGTTAGAAGAAATAAAATGTGTGTTTTTAACTAATTGTTCCAAGAAAATGACACTACCATGCAAAATAATATTCCAAACTCAGCATATATTAAAAGATATAATATATAACAGCTTTAACTTATTCCTGTTTTAACTACAATATTTACTTTGAAAAGCATGGTATTGTTTCTTTCAGAAATAATCATTTTCCCCTCTTGCATCCACCAAATATGATTGCTTCCCACCTCTCTCTACAGTTAGAACTCTTACTCAGAGAGTAGCAAGCATGAGATCGTAGCCACCAAAAAGAGTCTGCAAATGGAAGATAACTAGAATTAAAGGTTGTGTAGGAACAAATGGAGAATCACAAATAATTTTTAAATTACTTCAATATTTATTTACCATCGTTATATTCTTATTTCCATTTTTATTCTTAAATTATGAAAAATTTCAAAGTAATGTCAGATATTCATATACCTACCATCTAGTTTTAACAGATGTTAACATTTTGCATAATTATCTGTTCTACTGTCTTTTAGCAAGATTTTTTTCACTAACACCATTAAAAATACTTGTCAATGTCATCAGAGAGGTAAATCACTTAAGCTGAAATTATCTGATCATTTTCATAATAAAGATCATCAGAATTTTAAAGGATGGCAGAAAAGCCTCTAAGATATTCTTTCCCATGCCTCTTGCCCCACTTCAAATTTAAAATATAATACCAATAATAATCACCAGAATTCATATTTGCTGATGGGGGAAAAAGTGTTCTAAATGCATTAATTAAAATGGAATAGAAATGCATTTGTAGATGTATTTGTTTTTGATTTGTTTCATAATTATTGTAAACACTTATTTTTAAAGAAGTTATTTTAGTTCTACTCCCATTTGTCCTGTATTTCATTTATGTAGGAAAGTGGAGGGTGTGTGTGTGTGTGAAATATATGTGTGTATTTAAACTTCACATGAAATAAAAATTCTATTCTGCTCTCCTTTGAAAGTACTTGCTAGAGAATGTGCAAAGATGTAAGTCACAAAGAACTGTTTAAAGGTACAGAAATTATTAATAATAACTGAAACAATAAATTAACCTTTGTAGGTTATATATTTAGAGATTATTTAGATGCTGGGAGAAAATTTGGCTTTATTTGTAGGTACAAATAGAAAATCTCAAATTTCAAATAATGCTGTCATTATTAGGGAGAAAATGTGAATAGAGTTGTACATGAAATACTTAGGGCCAGCCGTTTTGATAGTTTAAGTTGAAGATGCCTACATAATTAGCAGTGTGGTCCATTTATGGCTATTTCATTAACTCAGCGTTCCTTGTGATGTGCGTATTTGTCTCAGGGCAAACAGCTTCTTTGCCTCCAATCAAAATCTAAAAGATACTTCTCCTTCTATGGATTTAAAGTAGTTTTTGTTTGGGTCGATATTTATAATTTGAGGTAAATTATCCCTTCTTTGGCTCTTTTCTCTTCAGTATATTATGATATATAATTTTGGTTAAGCGATTGTGTGCTATTTTCTACAACATTATTCTGGGCTGCTGTATAAGAGTTTAGAACTGCGTTTCACAAATAAAATGCTTATGCTTGCTTATTTGACAGCTGTTCCTATTGGACTTTGGATAAACTCTTGCCTTATGCAACTCACTTACAATGAAATCTATTTTTCCTTTTTATGTATTATTTCTAAAACAGCTATTTAAATTTGATATTATGCTTCCCATGATGAAGTTAGAGTTGTATTTTTCCCCTTCAAAGAATGCTTTTAATTTTGAGTTTTCTATGAAGGGGTTTACTAAATATATACATATTTAAAAGCACTTAGCTCTTTCTAAGGTTGAGTCTTTTACATCTTAAGGTCCATTTTCATAATTTGTAAAATATTTACTTTTCCCTTTATACTGTGACTATAAATTTTGAAAACTAGTTTTTCAAAAATATCAGGAACATTATTTTAGCAATAAGCTTGTTAATTAATATTTGTTCATTATTTCTTGCATAAGATAGTCAAGATAGGGGGATCCAAGACAGTGATTGACTAGGTGGATGTTACACTAACCTCCTCCCAAGACCAAAATGGAATTTCAACTAAAATATAGAATAATGAACCTGAATAACCAACTGAAGGCTAGCTGAACAGAACTCTTATAACCAAGGTTTATAGAAGGAGTCACACATTGAGAATGGTAGGAAGGGAAGAGACATGAAAAAGACTGGCCCCACTCCACCAACAGCTGTTGAGATTCCAGAGGGATATCTCAGCTGCAAAGGTTCCCTTTGAGAAGTGTGGGGTCTCAACCCCAAGCCAGGCTCCCCAGCCTAGAGCACCAGAGCAGGGAAGAGACACCCACATAACACCCCGCTTTGAAAATCAGAGGATTTTCAGCTGGGGGATTTGTGGCCAGGGATTTGTCTGCTAGAGACACAAATGCCCTCTTAAAGTGCCAACGCAAAAAAAAAAAATTTGTTCCCAACCACTCACCCTGAGCTCCAGCAGAGGGAGGGAAGAGTGGACTGTAGTGTGAAGAGAGACTGGGGTTTGTTCCTCTGGGAAGAGAGGTGAGAAGACAGTCTCCAGAACCCCTGTGTTTCCTGCACTGCAGATGCCATCTTTCTTGGGTGGAACATGCCCCTCCTGGCATCAGCTTGGGGGAATGCAAGAGCCCCACCCTTTAGATTCCCTGTCCCACCTCCCTGTAGAGGTCATGCCCTGCTGAGGAGTCAGCTGCCTGGGCTGGGGTATACAGATGTATGGGCAGACTCAGTGCGGTGTCAGTGACTGAGTGGTGTGGCTTTGGGGCAAGGCTATTCCCCCCAATTACCCATGAATCTGACTGGCACCTATCCCCTCACTGGGGACATCCTCTAGCCCCACCCCCCAGATTCCAGGTAGGCCCAACCTCTTGAATTCTGGTGGCCCAGCCCTGTCAAAGTCTGGGCAGAATCTGAGACAGACTGAGTTGTGTGGTGCCCTTCTTTCCCAAAGCCTTGCCAGCACCTCCTCCTCACAGGAGATCCACTTGCCCCACCCTCGCTCCTCCCACTAACTTCTGCCCCTATTAAGCTCAGGCTCCTGGCAAAATCTAGGACACACTGAATTGTTTAGATAATGCATGCAAATGGAAATGACTAAAAAGCTGGGGTAGCAATACTTATACCTGACAAAATAGGCTTTAAACAAAGGCCATAATAAAAGACAAAAATGGACACTACATAATGATAAAGGGAGCAATCCAACAAGAGGGTATAACCTTTGTAAACATTTGATGCATCCAACACTGGGGCACCTAAATACATAAAGCAAATCTTGATAGGCATAAAGGGAGAGACTGACAGAAACACCATGATAGCAGGGAATTTTAATACCCAATTGACATCAATGGATAGACAGGCCAGACAGAAAATCAATAAGAAAACAGCAGCCTAAAAGTGACACACTAGGTCAGATGGATTTTACTGATATCTTCAGAGCATTTCACTCTAAAACAGTAAGAATATATATTCTTTTAAAGTGCACATAAAACATTTTCTAGAATAGACCACATGTTAGGACACAAAACAAGTCTCAATACATTTAAGAAGACTGAAATCATATCAAGCATCTTCTATGACCACAATGGTATGAAACCAGAAATCAATCACAAGAAAAAAAACTGAAAAACACACAAAGACATGGAGGCTAAAAACCATGTTACTAAACAATAAATGCATTAACAATGACATCAAGGAAGAAATCAAAACATACCTTAAAACAAAGGAAAATGAGGACACAACAACCCAAAATCTGTGGGACACAGAAAAAGCAGTCCTAAGAGGGAAATTCATAGCATTCCAGGCTTACCTCAAGAAGCAAGAAAAATATCAAATAAAAAACCTAACTTTACACTTAAAGGAACTAGGAAAAGGACAAGAAACAAAGCCCAATGTGAGTGGAAGAATGGAAATAATAAAAATCAGAGCAGAAATAAATGAAAAAAAAGTCTAAAAAAACAATACAAAAGATCAATGAAACTAAGAATTGGTTCTTTGAAAACATAAATAAGATTGACAAACCTTTAACCGCGCTCATCAAGAAAAAACAGAGAGAGGACCCAAATAAATAAAATCAGAAATGAAAAAGGAGAAATAACAACTGACTCCACAAAAATACAAAGAATTATAAGAAAATATTATGAACTATATGCCAACAAATTTGACAATCTGGACAAAATGTATACATTCCTAGAAACATATAATCTTTCAAAACTAAATCAGGAAGAATCAGAAAATCTGAACAGACCAATTACAACTAATAAAATTGAAGCAGTAATTAAAAAACTCCCCACAAACGGAAGTCCTGGACTGGACGGCCTCACAGGTGAATTTTACCAAATATTCAAAGAAGTACTAACACTTATTCTTCTTGAACTATTGCAAAAATTCAAGAAAAGGGACAACTCTCAAGCTCATTTTACAAGGCCAGCATTACCCTAATTCCAAAACCAGAAAAGGAGACTACAAAAAAGAAAATTATAGGCCAATATCCCTGATGAATATAGATGCTAAAATCCTCAACAAAATATTAGCAAACTGGACTCAGCAATGCATTAAAAAGGTCATACACGATGACCAAGTGGGCCTTATTCTGGAAATGCAAGTTGGTACAATATCCACAAATCAATTAACGTGACACACCACATAAACAAAATGAAAGATAAAAATCACATGATTACATCAATAGATGCAGAAAAGGCATATGATAAAATTTAGCATGGATTTATGATAAAAACACTCAGCAACATGGGAATAGAGGGAACAAAGCATAACGTAATAAAGACCATATGTAACAAACCCACAGCCAGCAACATACTCAATGGACAAAAACTAAAAGTGTTTTCCTTAAGATCAGGAATAGGACAGGGATGTCTGCTTTCACTACTCTTATTCATCGTAGTACCATAAGTCCTTGTCACAGCAATCAGACAAGAAGAATAAATAAAAGGCATCCAAACTGAAAAGAAAAAAGTAAAACTGTCATTATGCACAGATGACATGACACTGAAAAGATTCTACAAAAAAAACAACTAGACCCAATAAATGAATTCAGTTAAGTAGAAGGATATGAAATAAATATTCAGAAATCAGTTGCATTTTTATACACCAATAACGATCTATCAAGAAGGGAAACTAAAGCTCTGGCTGGTGTGCTTCAATTGGTTGAAGTGTCATCCTGTAACTGAAAGGTTGTGGGTTTGATGCATGGCCCGGACACGTGCCTAGGCTGTAGGTTCAATCCCTGGTCTATGCGCCTATGGGAGGCAACCAATTGATGCTTCTCTCTCACATTGATGTTTCTCTCTCTCCCTTCTCTCTCGAAAAGCTATGAAAAAAATGTCATCGGGTGAGGATAAAAATAAAAAGACAAAATAAAACAAAAAAATTTAAAAAGGGAAACTAAGAAAACAATCCCATTTATAATTTTATCAAAAAATAAAAAAAAACTTGAAATGAATTTAACTAAAGATATAAAAGATCTGTATTTGAACAATTATAAGGTGCTAAAGAAAGAAACTGAGGAAGATAAAAATAAGTGGAAGCATATACCATGTTCATGGATAAGAAGATTTAATATTATTAAAATGTCCAAACAACCCAAAACATACTACAGATTCAATACAATTCCTGTCACGATACCAATGGTATATTTCACAGAACTAGAACAAACAATCCAAAAATTTATGTGGAACCACAAAAGACCCTAAATAACCACAGCCATCTTGAGAAAGAGCAACAAAGTTTCAGGAATTGCCCTACCTGATATTACATTATACTAAAAGGCCATAGTAATCAAAACAGTGTGGTACTGGTATAAAAACAGATCTATAGATCAATGGAACAGAATAGAGAGCCCAGATATAAATCCACACCTTTGTGGTTAATTAATATTCAACAAAAGGGGCAAGTACATACAATGGGGTAAAGATAATCTATTCAATAAATGGTGCAGGGAAAATTGAGCATATACATGCAGAAAAATGAAACTAGACAACCTTCTTACACCATACACAAGACTAAACTCATAATGAATTAAAGACAAATATAAAATTCAAAACCATAAAAACTGTAGAAGAAAACATAGGCAGTAAAATCTTAGACACTTCTCATAGCAATATTTTTTTTTATATGTGTTCTCCCGCAAGGGAAACAAAAGAAAAAATAAGCAAATGAAACTATATCAACCTAAAAAGTTTCTGCACAGCAAAGGAAACCATTAAATAAATGAAAGACAGCCCACTGAATAGCAGTGATGCATCTAATAATGAGTTAATATCCAAAATTTATAAAGAACTTTTACAACTCAACATCAAAAAAATCCAATAAAAAATGGACAAAGAACCTGAATAGACACTTCCCCAAATAGACATACAGATGGCCAAAATGACATATGAAAAGATGCTCAACATTACTAATCATGAGATATGCAAATTAAAACCACAATGAGATATCACCTCACACCTGTCAAAATGGCTATCATCAATATATCAACGGGCAAATGTTGGCAAGGATATGGAGAATGCAGATTGGTGCAATCACTGTGGAAAATAATATGGAGATTCTTCAAAAAATTAAAAATGGAACTGCCTTATGACCCAGCAATTTCACTTCTGGAAATGTATCCGAAGAAACCCGAAACACTGACTCAAAAGAATATGTATGCTCCAATGTTCACTGAAGCATTATTTACAACAGCCAGGGTCTGGAAGCAGCCCAAGTACCCATCAGTAGATGAGTGGATAAAGAAGAGGTGGTACATCTACACAACTGACTACTTGACGGTAAAAAAGAAAGAAATCTTATGTTCTGTGACATCATGGATGATCCTGGGGAGTATTATGTTAAGTGAAATAAGCCATTTAGAGAAAGACAAATACCATAAGATTTAACTTACATGTGGAATCTAATGAACAAAGTAAACAAACAAAATAGAAACAGACTTACAGATATAGAAAACAGACTGACAGCTGTCAGAGGGGAGGAGGGTTTGCTGAAAAGGTAAATGGAATAAGCAAAAAAGCCCCCCAAAACAAAAAGACCTCAGAGACACAGACAACAGTATGATGATTATCAGAGGGAAAGGGGTGTTGGAGGAGGTAGAAGAGGGTAAAGAGGGGATAAATGTTGACAGAAGGAGACTTAATTTTGGGTGGCGAACACACAATACAATATACAGATGATGGATTGCAGAATTGTACACCTGGAATCCATGTAATTTTTAACAAATGTCACCCAATAAATTCAATAAACCTTTAAAAAACATAGTCGAGATAGCTTGAGATTTCTCACTTCTTTAAAATAGAGTTCATGAATTCAATCTGGTTTGAGATGAAGTGAGATTCCTAGCTGTTTACTTAATATGATTAGCCACTAAACACTATTTACCTCTCAACTCAAAACATACACCTAAGTGTAGGACATGACAGCTGTACTTTATACAGAAAATTTTAAACCTGAATCTTTTATATATTCCTTGAACTCAAGTGCTCATGCATATTAATTTATGCAATACATCCACTGCATTTGACGTATTTTTTATGGTTGGCCAAGAAAAGGAGCCTTTAGGAAGTACCAATTGATTAGGAAACATCTGGTGAAGATTTTTTATTTTGATTGAATAAATGATTTTTCACATGGATATATTCCACCATCAATAAAACATCACTATGAATCTTGCCTCACCACACCCCTAACCCAGGGAAATATTTTTATGGGGATTAAACTGAACTTTGTAAAAAGTTAATTACATTCACACACAAACAACTCCCTCTTCACCATCCGCCCCCTCCAATCCAGGTACAAGATGTCATGCTTGACTTTCAAGAGGATATAGATAAATAGGACATCCTGAATTTCCGACTAGGCATATGTTATGATCATCCCGTCATGTACCACTCAGTATTTACTTGGAAACTTCCAGAGATGAGCTAAAACTTATAACTCTGACTTCAAGGAATTTAAACCCAAGTGGAAAGGATTAGGAAAGCACAAATCCTCCTGCTTGTATACCGTTGTGCTGAATATGAATCCACACGGTGCAATAAAAATAACTAACTTTCTGTGAGATAGGCCATCGCCTTTCACAAAGAGCTCTCATCCATCCAAAGCAAGGGCTGGTGGAGAGGTTCAAAGCGCCCAGGCTGTCCAAAAGAGGGCGAAATCAAATCTGGTCGCGGGTGGCCACCTGGAAAAATTTCACGGTGGAGATGGTATCTAGATAGGCCTGGAAGCACCGTGATACAGAAGAGTCCACTCACACCAGAAGGGCACCCTCACCCCTATCTCTCGCTTGCAACATTGCCAGTTTCATCTCAGGGCCCATGCTACCAGCCACATTTTTAGAAAAGCCCTACGAACACAGGGGTCCGACTTAGGAGGCACTTCCGCTGTGCAATTTGCCAAGTTTGGATTCGGGGAATGCACTGGGGGGGGGGGGGTCCGGTTCACGCACGTGGGCGCCTTCTCCCTTCCTTCGCGCTCTCTGCGAGATGCTCCCACCCGCAAAAGGCTGCCGCAGCCATGGGGACTGTTGTGGCTGCTGCTTCTCCCACCAAATTCCGGCGCTCCGCAGCGGCCGGTCCTGCTGCAGTGGAGAGACCTGGGTCTCGCCCTGGCCCGAGGGAGGAGGCACAGCGCCACGGCTTGCACCGCGGACCGGAGCACCTCTTCCCTCCCCTTCCTGCCCGCGGCAGCCGGAGCCGGGGGGAGGGGGAGGGGCGGAGCCAGGGAGGAGCCGCGGCGGCGGTGGCTCTGGCGGCGGCAGGTGTGGGTGAGGTGGAGGTACGGGGCGATCCACTTTCGCCCTGGCCTGCCAGGGGCTGGGGGGTCGGGGGTTGGGACCGCCTTCCCTCAGGATCTTCGTGACGGCTTCGACCTGCGCACAACTTGGGGCGCGGCCGGGGGCGGCAGGTTGCACGTCCGGCGCCCAGAGGGGAAAGACGCGCGCGTACCCGGACGCTGCGACCGCGCTGACCCGATCCTGGAGGCGGTGGCCGGAGAGCAGCCGGGGTTAGGGGGTGGGAAGGATGCGGCCGCTGTCCGGGCGCCGCGGGGGAGGCCGGGCAGCGCCTCTGCCCTGCGACAGGACCCGCAGGTAAGCGGAAAGGTGCGGGAAGCGGGGTGGGGGCGCGCCCCGCACGTAGTTGAGAAGCGGCTTCGGGGCCTGGGCACACGGCAGTCTACGCACGGGTCGGAGGGCCGCCGGCGCCCGTGGACACTGGAGCGGGGATGCTGCGGCCGGGTCCGGCGCATCCCGGGCACGGCGGCCCTGCGCAGAACCGCCTCCTCCTCTAGCTCGAGTCCCTGATTGTTTCTCTGGCTCGATCTCCGAAGTCACAGGTCCGCTTTCTTCCCCTAAACCGCGAAGAAGAAGCCGAAGGAACTGTGTGTCCCGGAGCTGGTTAGGGGATAGAGCTTTCAATCACCAATCTTTGAAGAGAGCCCATTTCGAATATTACTGTCACTTTACTCCGCTTTCCCCTCTTAGAGTGAAGAGAAGTTAGGGCGTGTGTTTTAAATCCCTACGTAGTAGGATTCGAGTTTGCTTTTGCCTGATATAGGTGGGAAAACGATGCCCTATAAAATCCCGGTTTTTCCAGCAGTAATTCACTTAAAATTAGACTCTCTCATCCTACAGCAAGACAATGGCAGTAGTGAAAACCCAACCGAAGTGGTCACTTAGCGCGGCTTTGGCAGGGAGAAGTTAAGGAAAACTTAAGCGTAAGTGATCTCCTAATGGGCTTCCTGCAGGACCATCTTTGTCCCTGCACTAGTGGTATTAGGACTAAACATTACAGACAGCTCTGGACCTACACCTGGTGGATCTGAGGCTTTGGTCAGACACCCCTCACCACTCCGGACCTCTGGTTTCTGGAATCGGGACTTTCACCTTCCTTCACTGAATCCGTGGCAGTTTTGAAGTGAAATTAGAAAATGACCTCCTTTTGTTTCTCTGGAGTTTATTATCCTTGCGTTAAAATGTTTCTCTCATGGACAGAAATTTAAAAAATCGACTGACTTTGAAGTTATTTTTAAAATCTAATGCCGGTTAGTTCTCATTGTCTCCAGACGTTAATCTTCAAGTGCAGGCCTTTATCTTGATTTTAAGGGACAAATTTAAAAACAGCAGTGGTTTAAGTCCATCCTTAAGAACTATTGCCTTAATTTGTGACAGACTTATGAACTTTCTTAATCTTAGGATGTAAAACACATCTTAAGTTAAATTTTAAGCCCCAAAATGAAAAGAAATTATTTATATTTGTCTTGATAGAATTATCAGAGTTGATGGAATTGTCAGCTTATGATGCTTATTTTTTATTTGCCATATTTGGGCTCTACTGTACATGTGGACATTGCTTACGATAAGTAAGTGTAAGAAACCAAGAAGCTCTTTTAAAAAGTACACAGTGAAATTTCTGTGGGTGAAATTTTATTGTTCTAAAAAAGTGTATATCAGAGATAAAGCTCTTGACATAATGTGGATTGTTGGCTTTTTAAAAAATTTTTAAATAGATGATTAAGAAGGGAGATATAAAATGATTTATACTTGAGCATTTTTTTTAATGCAGTGTAAAGAAAAGTTAAGGATATCATGTTTGTAAAAGGTAATAACTAGATAGTATTCTAGAAACTATAAAAATGCTTGAGGAAGTAAAATAAAAATGTAGCATAAAATTATTATACAGGGTGGGGCAAAAGTAGATTTACAGTTTGTATGGAAAATATTGCAATAATTAATAAGTAATAATACAAGAATAAACTCATGTTCTCACAACTGTAAACCCACTTTTGCCCCACCTTCTTACTTTTAGAATTTTAAGGAGAATGCACACTTGTAAGTCTCACATCCTTCAAGTGAATAATGTTAAATTGGATGAAGTAGAAGACCATATTGCATGATTTTCTCTCAATAAAAAAAAATTTACCTTGGTTTACCTTGAAATCGAAGTTATACATTTTTTTTGGTAGCTTCATGGGACAATTCAAAGTACTTTAAATCATTTACTTTAAATCTTTGTTAATAGGTTTGCAAGATGTCTTTTGCTTGGAACATTGACATTTAATGACGGTAGGCGTCATTAAATTTTTTCATATAATTGCCACAGTTTTCCTTCATTTAGAGTATCTGGGTAATTTAAACATACAAACCCTGTGGTGCCTCTTCACAAATTTAAACTGTAAAAAAGCAATAGATTAAGTCGCTGATTATTAGAATTTCAGGGGTGAAATCTACCTTCATGTTAAAATGTCTTTTGAGGACATTTTAGAATACATATAATGGTATGATTCTTAAAAAGTAGCTTTTGATAGTTCTTTTCTAATTTTTTGGAATCATAAAGTTAGTTAACAAAAGAATCAATAATTATGTTTTAACAGTTTCTTGATTTTTTTTAAGTTTCCTTAGGAGTAATCTCCCAAGTGTTTCAAAAATTTTTATAGGAATGAGAAAGTTTATTTTCTGTTAAAACATATTTCTATAGACTAGAAAAGAAACCTTGCTAAATCTAGAATAGGTCAGTCTTAAATAAGAAACAATGAAATTTGATCTTTGTATTGTAAAATGTATTTTCACTGAGACTTTTTGACTGTGTCCTTTTTTTAAAAAACACAAGTGTATAGCAAGTAAATCAGTTACTTCATTGGTACAACATAAGTGCCCCCATGTGCATACTTTATTCATGGATATTGAGACTTCCCACCTCCCCACCCCCCATATTTTATGTGAAGAGAGGAGCCCAGGAAATTATCAAAATAATTTTGAAGAGGACTGAGATAAAGGGGAAAAATCCAAGGCTGATTATCGTGTATATGTGCTTTGGTTTGCATCAAGGAAAGGATGAAAAATAAGAGTTTGGGATCAGAATTCATCCACATTCATCAGATTTCCTAGCACTTTCTACTTTTTTGTGTAATTGACTTTTTAGCCAGTATGTAGCTATTGAGTGTATTAAAATATAGCGGACATCGGGAGAAAATACCTCATTTCAAAATTCTTAATCATGGCTTTATCACAAATATACAACATACTCTGTATTGTCTAAATACCATCTTCCAAGCTATTCAACATTTGAGACCAATTTATAAATTAAATGTATTATAAAAGTTAATTAAATAAGTAATTTCCACTTTAAGAGAAATGCCTCTTTTGAGGGACTGTTTTTTAACATCACAAATTGTACCAGTCCTTTGAGTAAAATAAGAATGGTTGTATTGATTACAAATTATACTTTTAGCAAAGGGAAAATGCATATTTTATTGGCCTTGGGGACATTTATGCTAAGTAGTTTGGGGCCCAGTTTTCATTTCTGTATCTGTGCTGCTTCTGACAAAGGATCGAGTACTGGGAGATGAAAAGACTGTGAGGCGAAAATTAATAAAGCAAGCTACGTGGGCTGATCATAGTTCTTCCCAGTAAGCCTGTGTCCACACGAATTCAGAGCCAGAAGAGAAATTCTGAGTCTGAATCCCTGCAGGCCTTTTTCACTGGTTCCAGTGAGTTAGCACTGGCAGAGAAGGCAGTAGTGTCTCTGCCATTTGCAAAGCTGACTTCATGATCCATAGCAGATCAAACCCATGAAATCTTTTAGTCTTGTCCAATTCAGCTCCACTTCCTTGCCAGGGGCATAACAGCTGAAGTTAAAAGACTTATAACCAAATGGGAAAATTAGTGCCATTTGTGTATAGGCAGTAGCCTTATTCAAACTGCTTTCAACCTAATTGGAAAAAAAAATATGGAATATGATTTGATTATAAGTCCTCCAGGGTGGGTAGCATTTAAGAGATTGTGGCTCAAGAATGCATTTAGGTTTTTCACTTACTTTGAATTACTTATAGTTTGCATTGTAGTTCTTTGGTTCGGGGTGGAGGGGGGAGTGTTTTCACTTCAGCCTCTACAATTTGGAAGAGGCAAAAAGTACAATAAAATGGTAAATTTTAAAGTGATCAAGATGATATAGCATTGGTTATATAAAAGTTTTATTATTGCTGAGAAGCAGTAGCTTGATTTTCTCTGTTGGATTTTCTTCCTTTTATTGTAAATCTAAGTTCTTTGCTTAGAAGTAATCCTGACTGAGAAGAAGAGCAGAAAGGGAAAAGAACTCCGTCTGAAAACAATGCCATCTGACAACCGACGTTTTAAGTTATCGCTGTCAAATCAGGTGGACTTTGGCCATGTTAATAAATTGGATATGTGTAGAATAAGATAAAGAAATCAACTCAGAAGGGCCGGCTCCAGAAACTTGTGGGATATGTGCTTTTCTAACTGATCTAAATGTGACATGTAATGACCAGTCAAGACCAATATTATTATACATTTGAGGTGAAACTATTTGAAGTCCAAAGGTTGATGCAAACAAAGGATTGGCACCCCCAGAAGTCAAACTAATAAGATCTTACTAAAGTCTCCTGAGATTTTTTAGTTAGAGGTATGCTCAAGTGGAAATTCAAGTCAGAAAGTCATTATTGAATAACCCTATGGGGTTCTGGTAATTTTTTCCTTCTTAAACCTGATCTTTTACCTACTATCTTAACTTCATTAACATAATAAAAATCAAAATCTCACATAAGAAACAATAGACTAAAGCAATAAAAGTGTGAGCGCTCTGTGGTAAAATCTACATATAGTGAATGAAGTCTTTTAAATTAGGATTTAACTGGCTTTTAATTAGAGTGCCTTTCCAAGTAAAGTAACTGGTAATATGGTCACTTGATATTTCCTTTACATATTGTGTCATGACTCAAAACTGATTTCTGTAAGAGTGGAACTATGTGAAATTAAAAAACGAAAGAAACAATTTACAGCTGATAGACTGTTTTGTTTTTGTTTTTTTTTTTTGGTATATTTTATTGAGTATGCTCTTACAGTTGTCCCATTCCCCCCCCCCCACCCTGTACCCCATCCCATCATCCCCATACCTCTCAGTCCATGTCCATGGGCTGCACACACCAGTTCTTCGGCTTCTTAATTTCCCACACTACTCCCAGCCTCCCCCTGACCCCTCTTTTTATCGTTTGTTTGTTTTTGTCAACATTTTCCCATCACCACTTTCCCCAGCCCCACCCACCCCCACCTCCCACACCTCATAGACTGTTTTGTAATAATTTTATAATGCTGCTGCATGTTTGCCGGCACCCTAATAATAAGATTC
>PVJD01005516.1:0-114295 GCA_004026545.1 Mormoops blainvillei | reverse complement strand
ACACCCGTCATTATTTATCATCTGTGTCTCTAGTTACTTTATTACCACAAGAGAGAAAAAAGAACCATTGATTCAACTTGTACTGGCTTCCAAGGCAACCCATATATACTTTTACACTTCTTGGCCCACACCGTGAGTAGTGCTGTATTCACTGCTACTGCAAAGAGAGACTAGGATGTCTGAGAAAAGATGACTCACAGTCGCTTGCCTGAAAGGTTGAAAGGCCCTCAAGCCTCCATGTTTAGAAAGACTACAATGCCCTCAGTTTGCCAGAACTGTTTGCCCTCATCCATGACAGCCACTTCCAGCATTCCAGGGCACAGCCCCCTGTGCCTGACGTGAGATAATGCCAGATTTTTCAGAGAATTGATTTTTTAAGTTAAGGGCTTCCATTCGTTTCGTCTCCAGTGTGTACAATGTTTGTTTTAAATAAACACCATCTCACTAATAAGTAAAAGGAATAACATAGGGTTGGCCAGTTTGACATAAATCAGCTCTTTGGTTCTGCAACTTAAGACTACCAGGAAACCGTTCTGATGGAAGAAGAAATGGACTCAGTCATATAAGACAATCTCTTTACACTGGGGAGAATCTCTCAGGTCCTTTCACACCTAAGTAACACCGCACATGTCATAAAATGATGAAAATGTCATCAGTGAAGAAATCATTTCTGATAGGGAGGTGGTTCTTTTGATTGTTTTTCACCAAATGTTCTTTTTCTGTGGAGCACATTTGAATAGTTACAGCCGTACAGTGGCTTATAGAAGATCCAAGATAAATGCTTAAAAAGACAAAAAAAAAACAAACCCAAAAAACCCTACTACCCCCGAGGACTGCCATACACAGTGTCTCCTCCTCACAAATACACTTCAAGCACAGCGTTGTTACCCCTGTTCTTCAGAGATGGGTCTAGCCCCTTGCTTAGGATCACAGAGTTAGTGCATTCCAGGGCTTAGATCCACAGTCATGCCTGTTAAACTAGGTTATACACGTAGATGAATGAGGAGTAGAATAGCCAAGTAGCTCTTTCTGCCCATCAAACCTGAAAAGTTAGGGCTTGTTATAGACATATGAACACAGACTGCTTTCCTGATGGGCCTCATATCATCTTTATTTATGTTACTTTGTAATCTGGGTAAAACGAAAAATCTAGAAGCAGCCTGAGGCCATAATAAAGAAAGGAAGCAGCAGCAAATGCCTGTTGCCCAACTGTGAGCATGCAATGATACTGAAGAACACCACTGCTTCTAATGAGTCAGCACACGAACTTCCCGGAGCTCCTGGGGAAGTAAAAAGAGTAAATCCAGCCCGACCTCCAGGTTCTTCAACAACCTGGTGGTGTTACTTCTTGCTCAGCCAAACCTAATATACCATCCCCACCCTGGCCTTTTACAGGCAAGGAAACTGGGGTCCAGAAATCAAGTGATCTTCTAGGTCCCCGAGTTAGCTGGTGGCAGAGGCGGGACTACAACCCAGGTCTTCTAACCCCCAACCCTGTGCTTTTGCCAGCTGCAACTGCCTGACATGTATTATAAATGATGGTTACAGAAATCATAATGGCAGCCATTAGCCCCTAACTGGACGCCTATTCAGGGCCAGGATCAGCAGTAAATGTTATAGATGAATGACTTCATTTAATCCTCAGTATTACCAACCCAAAGGAAGATGTGGCAACTGAGGCTCAGAAAGAGTAAGCAACTTCTCCGAGACACCACTGCAGGTAAGAACAGGGCTTGGATAAATCCCAGTTTCTCTGACGCTGAACTTTCATGCCTATACCAAACTGCCTCTCTCTGCTCATCTGGCCTGGTGAAAATTGCAGTGATTAAACGTGAACAACTGATCTGCTTCTTGTTACAGTTTGTCCCACCTTCTTTACAAAAGTAAACCTTTTCAAAATCAGATTTTAAGAGACAGGGGCACAATCGATCTGCCCCTTCCTGCCTCCTTGATGCTAATGCCTGAATTTCTCCAAAAGGTGCATGAAAGGCCCTGCTTGCATAGTGTAATCTGCTTTGGAGATATGAATACGAGTTTACAGGGGAAAAGAACACTATTCAGGCATGAATACAAGAGAAGAGTTCGTGACGTAATGGAATTACAGCCTGCCGTTTGAACACCAGGTGTGCCAGGCAACGCTTAGGCGATTGAGTGCGGCATGCCCGCTCACAGGCTGAGATGCGGCCGAGGTGACCGAGGAGGCTCGGGCCGCCCTGGCCTTGTGCTAGTCGTCGGCCTTGGCATCTGTGTTTTCAGCAATCCTTTTTTCACGTGTTGACGCTAGAATACAATTCTCAAAACCTGAGGTTTTGCAGTTGGTAAGAAGAAGTTCTTGTTTACCGATTTCTTAAAGTCATTTGTACTCAAGGAAACTCAGAATGACCTAAGTTGGGAAGATCATTTAACCTTTCCAAATTGCGGTTTTCTTAGCAATAAAATGAGAGGCAATCTGAGGTCCTTTTTACCTAAAAAATTCTACATTATTACTGCTGATTGGAGAAAGGAGTTCTAAAACCAACTCTTCTCCATTCTGCTTTTCTTCAGTTGCTCCCTCCTTTTCGTTTGCTCCCGCTTCAGTTATCTTCATTCAACCCCGAGCACTTTTTATTCATAAATACTACCTTACCTTTACAGTAGTAAGGTGAGTCTTACATATATTAGTAGCAACAGTAAAGCAATTTTTTCCACTCCATGAACATGTGTCATCTTGTTATGAATGAGAATGCAACACAGAGAGCATTCCCACGGAATTAAGGCATATCTGATGGGAGCTAAAGAGGTATACAGCACGTTCGCATGATTTGATATTCCTTAGAAACCACAGCGGTAATTTTTAGTGAAGGGATTCTAAATAGTTATTAATATAACTTAAAATTAGAGTTTCTGGAAATATCTACATTAGAGCCCCATCATAAGACACCACAGTATGATGACCAACATTGCTTTGTTAAAGCTGACAAATGCTTGGGTTTTGTTGCATTTTGTACGTTAAGATATGTATGTATGTATGTTAATTATGACCAGGAAGATCTTTTTTTCTTCACTTAGAAAGGTATATCAGCAAATGAAATAAATTTATTCTAAAAGCTTTTCCCACTCTCCCAAACTTTTATCATAAAACAGTAATTAACACCCATAAGTTAGAGTCTTTCCTAGAACAGTGTAACGACAGTAAAGAAATATTATTTTCCATTTTACCTGGGAAGTGCAGTGATTTTCCCCCATTTTTCCACACAGAATCTTCTTGGGCCATTACTTCCTCGGAGAGAAGCAAATCCTTCATAGGGAATGCTGGATGTGCCTGTAACAAACTGTCGCCCGAGAGAACAGAAGGAGAAGGTGAAGCCAAGAAGCTGGCTGCTAAGAAGGGCATGGCGTCGGTCGCATGCAGAGCTCCGGGAAGAGCAGCATGCTGCCCGCTGCTGGGAAAGCTTGGGAGACAAATCCTTAGAGTCATGGAATAACCATAACATGAGAATTCGGACAAAGAACCAGGGAAGGACAGTATGCTATAAAGGGAAAGGGGATGTGGAGGGTTTGAGAAATAAAGCATCCTGTACAGTTGACCAGCTCAGAACCTGAAACCAGGTATATATAGTTCCCACTATGGATTAATAAATGGGTGTAGCAATTAATCTAAGCCTAGTGAGCATCAGTCCCTGATCAACCCATGGTGAATTTAAAAAAAAAAAAAAAAGGGGGCAACAAAAGAAAAAGAAAATTCTGGGCCTGAAAATTTGAGGGCCAGATCCTTGATCCAAAGGCGCCAAGACCCAGTCTACTTGTAAGGCTCTGCCTCAGCACCCAGAATTCTTCTTCATGTCTGATATTTTTTAGCTGCAACCAAACAGCAATTTCCCTGTGTAACTACAAACACCACAAGAAAATGAGTTAGTTTTTCCAGTGTTCTTGAACTTCATTGTTAACTCAAATTTGTTGAAAGTTAGATGAAGAAAAAGAAAGGACTCTTTATCAAGGAACTGGGTCACTTCTTAAGGGATGAATGAAGCTCATCTGTTGCTAAGGATGCTGGCTTGCAGAGTACCCTGGGACCTCCTTCTGAAAGGGCCAAACTGCCCTGAAGGCAGATGCTGTTCCCAGGATTCTTGGACTGGAGGGGGCACTTCCTCACAGCTCTAATGAGATGTGTGGACTTCACTGGGGATAATCTGCATAGTGATGGAGCCAAAGAACTGTGCAATCTGAAGTGTCTAGAAACGGTACATCTCACGTTTGCACATAAATATGAAGTGTATTTATTGGATATACTGAACAATTATTCAATTATGCAATTCCAACAATAATTACATTAATGCGTTAAAAAGATTAACTAATGGCATCTTACCTGTAACAACCTTAGTCGTTGTTCATTGTTGAATCTTTCCACTGCAGCCCAGAACCACCGAATTACAATGTGATTGTCATGATATCCTATGGAACCAACCACAAAAGCCCATATTACTTTGACTTTTCCATCTTAAGCCACCATGACACACTGACAAAAGACCCCCAGCCATATATCATCATCTTGGATTCTTCAAAGGTTGTTTATAATTTAAAAAACTAAAGAATAACACTGTAATTATGATTGTATGAGTGTGGAAAGTCAAACAAAAACAACACTAAGTGAAACCAAGAGGCCCCTGTTTCCTTTCAGCAGTCACTAAGTAAAGCTAGCGGAGCGAAGAACAACAAATGAACTATTCTGAAAAATATAATTGCTGTTATTGGAAACGCTAACTCTTTTGGTCATTCATTTAAGAAATACTTTTTGTGTATCACGATGCCAAGCACTGTGCTAAGCTTGGGGGTAGAGTGGCAAAGAAAACAGACACTCACGGGGCTTCTGGTAAAAGAGAGACACATTAACCAAATAATTATACAAATTAATACAAGATTGCAAACTTTTAAACTACTAATAATGTTCATATTTTTAAATTAAATTTTTTATTAGTAAAAAAGTAAAAGCAATTTTACTACTTTAATTCCTTCATCTACTAAATCCCAAATAATTATCAACATAAAATATTACTTTTATTCCATACTTAAGTAGAATTTAATAAAATGTTAAAAGAATCATCCCATGGGTGGACTAAGGAAGTAGTTGTGGATTCCAAACCTTTCAATGAGGAAAAATTAAGTTCCCAGAGAAGGCTGACAGAGATTAAGGTACAATTAGTGGTTTAAACCAATGAACTGGCATATTCAATGTGCATAAAGCTACTCTAATTCTGAGTTAGAAGAACTAAGTCCCAAATAGAAGGTGGGTAGAACTACTTCAATTAAATTTTTTCCTCACATGTTTCAGTGGTGGTGGGACTGGAGGGAACCCTTCCTTACTATTTACCATTCCATAAGTTAGGCCGAGTGACCTTTGGAGAAGTCAGGGATCCAGGTGAAGGGTGAATAAAACTAGATTGGGCACGGTGACGCGTGGGCTCCATGTCTTCCCTTGGGCAGAGACTAGCTATTTGGGGTTGAGCAAAGGGCTTTCTCATCTATAAAATAGTACATTGGCTCTTTATGGCTTTAAAGTTTTCTGACCTTATGAATTGGCTCTTTCCTGCCTTTTACTCTTTGTGTCAAACCTTTTGGGGAAGGAGGAGCAGAAGTATCTCACTGTAGCCTCCATAAACAGCTGCCTCATGGGCATATGGCAAGTGGCCGAGAGCCACCTCTTCTCTCAGTGCCAGCTAACTGTGTCTGCAACACACAACAGCTCGGTTTCTTGTCCTTTTCCTGCCCCGCCCCCCAGCACGCTCCTCCCAAGGATTTCATTTGATAAGATTTATAATAATCATAGAAATAGGTGCTTGATTAGTCATATACTGTGAATAAAACTTTATGCTGTGTAAATACAAACATGGCTGATTTACTAATGGCATTGTTATTGGACTCCCCTAGCGTGGGGGAAATGAGCTAAGAATGTTTACGATAAGATGTAAGTTATGTAGCATGTTGGAGAGATTGTGTTCTAGTTAGTGAAAGTAATTTGGTTAACCAAGTTATAATAACCAAGGCCACATATGGATTATATACATTGGGCCAACTGGAAAAGACTTATTACAGCAACTGAACTTCAGAAATAGCAGCAATGGAAGCTGCCGTTGAATATCGCCTTTCAGAGACAATGGGCAAGGGAAGGCGGCCCACAGCTACGGTGATGAGCTGAGAGGGCCAAGCGCCACAGGCCAAAACAAAGCCATACAGAAAATTTGTCATTTTTTACTCTGAACTTTTAAAATTGTTTTCTTTAAATATCTGTTTCAATTTACATATAACTGAAGGACTGATCAGCACTCAGTTTATTCTGCTAAGCGATTAATTCAGTGATTTAATGTTTGTATTTTTCACTTTCCAAGTTTAGAACTATTGCTAACCTCTTACGTTCTGAGTTAAAAAACCAAAACCAAAACCAAAACCTAAACAAAAACAACTGTCATTTGTCACGACATTCCAAAGACTTTATAACACTGCAATAAATTTCAGAAAACGTACTCTTTCTTTGCTTAAGATTATTAGTTAAACTTTAACTCCGGATTACCATCAGGTCCTTTTCAAAGTATATTGATTCAACAATCAAATTTAAATGGCTTCGGTCCCAATTACTAATTGAGAATTTGTACTGATCTAAACAAATACCACTTCTAAAGCTTCCCACCTGGTGAAGTGTCATGTGGTGCAGTTTTTAACAGAAGTTTCCTCTTCAGTTGAACTTAATGCTTGAATGTACAAGGGCTTGTCCAATAAACTTAAATTTTGAGAACAATGTCTGGTTCCATTCATGTCTTTCAACTGTGAATTACAGTTGCTCAGTAGCACAACTAAAGGCAGAAAAACTGTCTGCTTCCTAGGACACGCAGAGGGCGTGCCTCTTCAGGTTTTAGAATGAAGGCAGGATATCGGTGGAGTTTGAGCTCCCTGGGGCTTTACTATCAACACCATAAAACAATTAATTAGTGTTCTTATGGTCACATTTCTTCACCAACAATTAAGCGTTAGGACATCCCTAGGTGGTGTGTAAACAGTCCTTCCTCCACTTGACAGATGAGGTAACTAGGAAAAGAAGGGAACACACCTTGCCCAAGGTCTCGAAGGAGACCGCATCAGACCTGTGATTAGAGGGCGACTGTTTCTGCCTGTCCTGGACTCAGACCAGCTGAACTACCTGCCTCCCTTTGACTTCAGAGTTAAAACCCAGCCATCTACAAATCGAAGTTCACCTCCTCTATATTCTGTGTTGTTTCTCCAGTCGCTTAGGTCTATTTCCGCGGTGCCTGCAATGACCAGTTCTAGTTCTCTTGCATCGAAAACAGACACCAGCCTGGCATCCACCACCTATGGAATAAAGAGAGTACAGGGCATGGCATAAGAGCCTGGATAGATCTCAGCTATAATTAGGCCTCGTCAGAAAAGGAGGGCACAAAGAGTGTGGGGGATGCTACGGCTGCGCTCTGCGAAGGTACTTTAAAAACTCCAAGGCTCTCTACAAGTGTAAGAGATTTTTAGTACGAGGTTGATGAGATTTCCCTCAACAGAATTTTTATTTTATAATTGAGTACTGATTAATCCAGTTTGTTTTTCTCTTTTGAAAAATACGTAGTGCTTCTACAGAAGTCACGTGGGATACTTGTAACAGCTATTCAGACCCTCAGATACCATCATTTCACATACCGAGCATAAGATCTGATTATCCAGATCTAAGCACCAGTAAGGCGCATGACCTAAATGTGATCGGTAATCATTAAATGGTCAAATGCTATCTGAATTCAGGTCGTTTTATTCCAAAAATCTCATATAACAGGGCATTAAGATTTTTGTGTGTGTTCTTGAAACATACAGGAAAAAAATTATTGGAGTTTTTAAATGAAAGAGCACCAGCAAAACAGCAAAAGAAAAATGGAAGTAGAGCACATATATCAACTATGGTGCGGTGGACTGGGGTATTGTTGGCATTGGACTGCAAAAGCGCACCCCTGCTGATTGTCTTTACCTCGTAGAAGCCGCGCACCAAGCTCTCGGTCTGCTGCACAACACCCCTCTCTATCCTCCACTTCACCATCCTCTCGATGTACTCCTTCTTGTTCTTCTCTGTGACTGGGATATTGGCACCCCCTGGTTTTAATTCTCGTTCGGTAATCTGGGATTAAAAAACAAGAGGTCTGACAATAAAGCAATGTCCTTGCGGTTGTAAGAACAATGCTACCACAGGAAGGTCGTGAGGGGCTAGCTCGGAAGCCAGGCACACACCAAAGCTCAGTAAAAACTGGGCGTCGAGCTGATGTCTGAAAGCCTTGGTGGTTAAAAAAAATCTATATTGCAAGTGCTGAAGGTTAAGTTTTTAAAATCCTGCCTAAACAGATAAACGTTTTAAATGACAATAAACTGGCTCCAGACTCTGGCCCACTACCAGTTTAATATTTGACAAAAACATATTTTCATGAATATCTTTAGGGTTCAGAATCAACCACATATAGAAAGCCCTTACTTAATTAAGTAAAGGTTACTTACTCTAAGGAAACAGAATTACATTCAACTGAATTTTAAATTGAGAAGTTCTTTCCCGAAACGTGGAACTCAGAAAAGCAGCCAAATATTAATGTCTAAGTAAGAATATTACTTACAAACTAGTCTACAATTTCTGAAAGAATGCTCTTATGCAACCCTTCCATCAGCTTTGTAAAAAAATCAATATGTTTTCAAATTTCCACCAAAATATTGCTTACTTTCCCTCAGCTTTAAAACAACTACAGTTCTGAAATATGAATGAGAGTTAAATACAAATGCCAATTAAGTAATTTCACATTCAATTCTGGGGTAAAATGGACTTTCAAAAACTGTATTTTATACAAGACGCATTCTAATGTCTTAGATATTTTAGTTGGAAAGAAAAAGATTGCTTACAACACACAAGCAGTTATCACAATCTGTAAATGAGGACATCCTCATCTGCAGCTGGCACTAGAATAACCTTTGCAACCAAGATGATTGTAACTGTACATAAGCCTGGTTTAAATTACCCAACAAGCCACAAATAAATAAGCATCTGATCTCAGCCACAAATTAATTCTTCACCAACCAACAGCCTTCAATCACCACGCTCAGCCGTCAGTCACACAGACCTGCCCAAACACTTCTTCGTTCACCGTGAACGTGAGGTCCAGGATGTCGTGGATGTCATTGTCTTTCATCCACTGCAGGCTCTGGTGGAACTCTTCATCGAGGTACTCTAAGTCACTCAGGTCGCAGAGACTGAGAGGCCAGATGGACAGGAATAAATATGTGGCCACCGCCAGTGGCAAAACCCAGAGTTGTGAGGAAAGAAACGAAGAGTTAAAGACAAGAACAAGGTCAACTAAGTAGGCACTGATTTCTAAAATGTTCTCAGTTAAATTCAGTAACCAAATCAGTGAAATGATTCAGAATTTGGTATAAGATTTAAGAATTCTGGGTATGAATAAAATGCCTTAGGAATCAGTCAGTCTGTCCTTTCTGTCCTGCTTAATGCCAAAGCAGGACCTGGAACTTGGTTTGATAACTGTGTGCAGTATTCTTCTGGCTATGTTATACTATCTTAAAGTATTGTTCTCCTAATTAGAAATTCTTTGTATGTTTCTATACTATACTCGAACTTCCTCTCCCAAAGGACAGATATGATCCATGTTCACGTGTATCTCCTTTTTCTTCATGATTCTCACTTTTTCCATGATTCTGAAAAGAGCAAGCCACAGAATCTCTTTGCAATTATACTGGTTTTCTCCAGTCCTCGCCTCTTGTTTTCTTGCTGGGAGAGGATCTACATGAGGTGGAGTAACTATTAGGTAAATGTAAGGTGTGCCATCTGATTTGCTTTAGTTGTTTTGAAATTTCCTCCCGTCTGCCCATTTCAAAGGTCATTTTGTTTGGTTCGGTCTAAACATTTAGTAGGCATCAAGTATGTGCCAGATATTTTAACAGCTACTTCATAAACACTAATTGCCCTGAAGGAGATGATAGTCTAGTTGGGGAGACAGGTACACGAATTGATAAGTTAACATACGGTGATTAGTAATAGTCTAGGGTGGGTAACACTTATAATTTGTGCAATTTTTAATAGGTATGTTATACTTCAATTAGGAAAAAAAAAAGGTAGATACAGAGAGCTCTCACAACAAACATGAAGGACATTTAGTTTGGCCTAGAGATTCAGGAAAAGCTTTTGGTGCAGATGATCCCTCTATTAATTTTGCAGGATGTTTAAATGCTAGAGAAGTAAAGGGGAATAGATAAAAAAGTGGATAAGGGGAAAGACAAAGGAGAAGAACAGAACAACATGAACAAGTGATAAAGGCACGGAGTATGCAGAGGGCCCCAGGCACATTGGCAGGCGAGAGAGCTAGCCACAGGAGACTGTCGAGAGAACGAGGCTGGGAGCTGGGGGCAGGCCATTCTGAGCAGCTGGGTGACTCAGAACTGCTGAAAGGTTGTAAGAAAGGAAATAACATGATCGGATGTGAGCTGTGACTTTAAGTTGTTCCTCTGGAAATTGTAGTACATAGGATTACTTAGAATGAGGGGTGGTATGGTTATTATTAAAGGGTGGAGGCCAACTAATAGACCAGCATAGTTATCTGGGAAAAAAATCAGGGTTTTAATTAGGACACAGTTATTAAGGGTGGAGAGAAGGTGACTTTAAAAATTATTTAGGAAGCAAACATGGAAATTAATAAATGGGTTTGTTGGGGGATATAAGGGAAGATATCTAAAACAGGGATGGCAAATAAACTTATGTTGCAAGCCAACTTTGATTAATTGTCAGTCTTGAAGGCTACAGGTTGAAAAAATTCCTGAGGCCACAGCAAGTTCAGCAGGAAAAAGTACCATAAATGATTTGTGAACTACACCGTGCGGATGCGGTGGGAGGTGGGGAAGAGGAGGACACGTGTTGGGTATTTGCCATTCCTGAGGGTGAGTGTCGATTTCTGACCAAAGTGACCTGAGAATACAGGGACCAGGAACTGTAACTGGGCAAATGGAAAAAGGTACATTTTTAGGTCAGGGGCAACTGATGAGTGTCGTTTTCACCGTGTTGATTTTGAGGTGCCAATGAGGTAGTCAGTGGAATGCTGACCGCTTGAGCCTACAACTGAAGGGAGATGAAAACTGGGACTGCAGCTTTGAGAGTCAGTAGGAGAGGAAACAGGTGAAGAGATTTCCCCATGAGAACGCATAGAGCGAGAAAAGAAGGCGGCCAGGAACGGAAGCTTCGGGGACACTGAGGTTTTAGGAAAAACCAGAGAAGCCCGCAAAGGAGACGTAAGAGCAAAGGAGAAGAGGGACAGGGCAGAGCCATGGAGGTTAGACTCAGATACACGGGGAGGCCCTGGGGAGGTCAACAGGATCAAAAGCAGCAGGTGGTCCGTTGAGATCTAAAAAATATTCTTTAAAAGTTGCCACAGGTTAGCGGTGCAGAGAAGCCAGGCAGTGCGTAGTGAGGGCAGCTTAAATGAGGAGATGAGAGAGAAGGCAATGCAAGGGGAAGACATAAAATGAGCCGGGTGAACCACAGAAGATGCCCAGCTGCCCAGTTGCCCAGGGCTTCATCTGCCCAGATAGCAAAAGGGAAGATGGCCAAAGTCCTTCTACTGACCCCCTTAAGAGTCCACTAGAAACACCTTATTATCTTTTGAGATCTAGGCTCCCATTTTTCGGAAAGTAGGTACGGGTCTCACTTAGGGAAGGAGCTACGCAGAACCAAGCACTCGTTCTGTGCTTTTTCATTTCAAGGTTGAGCCACTCCCTCCACAGATAGTTGCCTTCTCCTGTTCAGCCTTGCCAATTACCACTGATTACAGGACAGAAACCGTTTGCTTTATATTTTACAATAATTGCAATCTCCCATTGTGATAACAATGAAGAGAAGTTTTGTGAATGCTAATTGTTCACCTGCCATCATAAATTACTGTCTTGCATATAGGGAGGTGTTGAGAAAAAGATAGGACTGCCCACCTCTAACAAACAAGTGAAATGAGACAAAAATAAAATAAAGGAGAATGAAAATGTGAACCAAGAGTAAGCAGTTGAAAGTCTGCATAAAGTGAAATACAAAGCGTATCTCATAACTGATAGGGGGCTATGAGTCACCCAAACTAACCCACAACTATTCTATTAATAATCATCATTAATACCACAGGAATTCCAGTGCTGTATTTCAAGTACAATTGTTTTTAAGAAACATGTGTTGCAACAAATGAGAATAAATTATTTGAATTACAGCAACACTAAGACATTGGAAGCAAGACAGAAATAAAGGATCAGGAGCAGGAAAAACACAGTAATTGTATTTGAAACAGCACTGGTTTCCGACATCGAAACCACATTAAGTTTAGTAACAACAGACTTGAGGTAGTAAGCAGATAAATGACATTGACCCTTGCCAATAAAGGAAATGTTGCACTCTTATATGTTAATTACACAAGCAATAAAAGAATGCTCTTACATTCTGAGAAGAGCCTTATAAAAGGGCCGTGTGAAGAAGGCATCCAACAAATACTGGTGTATTAGTGCGAGGCCCAGGATCCTACCACTGAACCGGAACCTACGAAAGAAAAGCACGCGATCACTTACATGTCATGGAGCAGTTTCTCAATAGCTTTATTTGCTTTCTGGAATGCCTTCCAGTTCTAACCATTTAAGTTTGTCCAAAATTAATTGCCTACTAGGTCCATGAGAGTTTGTGTGCAGTACAGGCTGTGTCTTCATTAGGCCAGTAGTCACACCTCCTTGTTGAAGAAATGTGTTTCAGTCCAATTTTTTGGAGAGATGCTGATGCACCTTCACCCCAGGTTAGTAATGCCTACTACGCAGCACCCCGTACGGTCATCAGGAATTCCCTGTTAGCATGTCAGTGAAATTTCCCCAGCCACTCCTAAGGTTCTAAGAGACTTTGACAGAATGAGACCGAAGGTTGGGGAATGAATGTTGTCTTCTAATTTGTTTACAATAATATAGCAGCATTTCTCCAATACAAATCCAGTAGCAATTCCGTTTTGAGAAAAATCCCAATCTTAGAGTGAAAAAGTTCCTATCCCTATCCACTCTCAAACCCCACTTCTGATGATAATTGTCACCATGCGAGAATTATGCATGTGGACATTTGGGGGAGTTTCCTCATGGGACATTCTGTTCTCTAAAATTTCAAAGCTCAAGTCTATTCTGAATCACTTTGGAAACTTCATTAAATATATCTGTCATGACTGGATTTTCTGACTTGAGATGGACACTTATTTTTTCTTTCAAAAGTATGCAAGTTTCTAGCTCTTTGAAAATCTCGCATCTTTTAAGAGTGTAAATCCACCCTGAGGTTCACACTGTCCATTTGTAATTTTAGCATCAGGCAGCCACTTTTGGATTAATGTCCCTCAGCTTTGTTTTTCTTTTTTTCCACTTATGTTAGCATAACAGCAATAGCTACAATTGGGAGGACTCCAAATTACAGCTAAACGGAAGTTAACTTGAAAAATAAGTCCTAAAAGTTAATGCCCTCCACCCACCAATATTAACTTCATGACTCAAAGGAATTTTTTCATGAGTCCTGCTCCTGTTCTTTTTTTTTTTTTTTTGTCACTGTCAGTGCAAATGAGCAGGAACAAGCAAACAGGTGTTATAAAACTATTTAAAGTCTATACATGCAGGAATTTTTTTATTCTTATTTTTTAAAGATTTCATTTATTTATTTATTATTAGAGGGAGGAGACGGGAGGGAGAAAGAGAGGGAGAGAAACATCGATGTGTGAATGATCACATAGATAGGCTGCCTCTCACACGCCCCTAACTAGGGACCTGGGCCAATACCCAGGCATATGCCCTGACTGGGAACTGAACCAGCAACCTTTCAGTTCACAGGCCAATGCTCAGTCCATTGAACCACACCAGCCAGGGCAAGGAATTTTTTTTTCCCCAGTATAAGGATGTTTGGTATGCATGCAATTTGGGATTTTCGGAATAAATAATCCCTAGATGGGAGTCCTGTACAAGTTTTCCTTGGTTATTTTCTGTGAGAAACTAGAAAAAGGGGCAATCACTGGCCATAAACTTCAAATGGTTAATAGGCTAAGTGGCCTCTGCTGTGATCTCACACTCTTGCCCTTCTGCCATCAGTCACTCCAGGTCCCCCACCCTCAGCCCCTCCCCCAGTGTCAGCTGCTTCCCCAAGGGCCGCTCTAGAGAGTTGCCTGATCCCTGGTCCAGGACTTTCCCCAGCTCACCCTGACCCCACCTCAGAGCTCCGGGATGCCCAAAGGTGCAGAGAGAGATACAGGGAGCCCTCTTTTTTTAGATGGGAGAAACCTTTTGAATTCTACCCAGATCACTATATTAAAAAATTGGTCTTACGGAATACAATCTATTCCTAGCTCAGAGATTGCCTGAATATCTAATATGACAACAAAAACAAGAGTCAAATGAGGTGTTTAATTAAAAATACCATTTTCTCCAATGTGAAAAATGTTAAAAATGTGGATTCCTATAAAAACTAATATCACAGAAACCAACAGAAGAAAAGTGTTAGGGAAAACATTACTTACCATTCATGGTGATTGTCTACAAAAGCAGACATGGGACTTATCTGTACTGTGTACGTGTCATTGGCTGAATATTCAAATAAGCCATAGTATGGGTTAAAGAGTTCTCTGGATACCAGGAAGAAAAACTCTCTGGAAGGTCCACTGTAATCCAGCCTTTTTAAAAATCCACAAAAGAACAACCAGTTATTTATACATATATATACTGGGCACATTTTCCACAGAGCTCAACTTTCTATAAAACATTCATTTCAAGTCTAACTGTTTCCATTCCAGGACTATCCCAAACAAATTGAATGATCGTGATTCTTAATCTCATCCATGTCTTGCCCCAGAATGGCAAAATGGGCATTTTATATTGGGCACATCCAAAATTAGAACTACCGATCAGGAAATGGATACAACAGGCAATATGATAATAATTTGTATGAATATGTATAAAGAGGTAAATACTTTAAATGTTTGGAGCAAGGTTATAAAGAAAGGAGTATAGTGAGAATGCTTTACTTAAACAGGGCAAAACCAGAAGGCATCACTGCCTACACCCATGGGGCACAGAGTCTTCATGGGTTTCTGAAACATTTTTAAAGGGGGGAGAAAGAGACTCTAGTGAATTGCTGAGAGGTTATTACAGATACAAGACCCCCTAGGGAGATCAGAGGCAAAAAGCAAAAAAAAAAAAAGGAATGATAGGGTTCAAGTGAAAACTTTAAATTATAAAACACCAAGGAAAATTATAGGCAAGAAAAATGAGGGTATGCAAAGCTTCGTAAGGAAAGAATTTGGAGAAGAGGTTGAGATTCTAGCACCTGACCTACAGTGTAAATTCCATTTTGGTTACAAGGACGTCAAGGTCAAAGTGAAGTATGAAAAATGGCTATGTTAGGTTTGAGGAATGACAAGTGGCTGACAATGCTGAGAGCAAAAAATGCAGTACAGAAGAGTTCACAATAAAGCAATTTGATATGTTAAAATTAAAACGAAAAACAGAAAGGACATCTACACTGTGATAAATGTTCTCACATAGAGATTCAGAGAGGAAGGAATGCTGAAGGGGGAATGAAAGCAATGGAAGTGGCGGGGTAGTAGAATTTTTTAAGACTTCGCTTGTTCACTTCTTTTTTTCTCTTATGGAATTTCCTCCATGGGCCTTACTGAAATTTTTTTTTTAAAGGAAATCATCTGAGTCTTGTTCAATGATGGGATTGTGTGATAGAGAAAAGAATCCTATTACAGGTGGAAAATGGAGTTGGGAGACTAGTAAGAAAAATAAAATGACTTATATGTCTGAGTTGAGAGTTTAATAGAATTTACTTAGAACAGACTTCAGCTGTTCATATACTACTTTCTGAATTTCTGCCATATCTGAATATATATGTACTGTTATTTACTTAATATTTTTCATTAAATCAACTTTAAATTCTCTTGCTATTTCAATGTAGCCTTGTCTCACACCATATTTGCGAAATTACGATGCATTAGCTTTATTTTTTCTAATACACATTAAAATAAATACATTAATATTAAAATAAAAGATATTAGCCTATGTAATAGCTAAAACTGTCTCAAACGGCACCAGTCCACACTACACGTTGGGAGATGCAAGTGTGGACTGCCAGGAAACCTATGTGTGCAGAAAATGCAAACATACCAGACTCTCAGGCCCAAAGCGGCCTTAAGGTGACGTGATGGGCAGCTTAATATGTGTCTAGCAGGTGGCTACCAGGATCAGTGGCACGATGCTCAGACTGGCCCCGGGGACTCCCAAAGCAGCACTCTGGCTGCCTCCCCGGCACAAGGCCGCAGGCCGCACCTCCTCATGCTGAGACCAAGGCAGCCTCCGGTGGCTTCCAACCACTGTCCTAATTTGACCTCTGACGCCACCAAGAACAAGCAAAGTACTTCTTTCACTTGAATGTTCTTCACATACTTAGAGGCTTTCTTTCAACAAATACCCAAGTGCCTATTATGTTTTGGGTACTAATCTAGATGCTAAAGATATATACTTTTTTGAAAAGTCATTTTCTAAAAGAACTCTTATATGTCGCAGTTTCCATATCCCTGGTCTTCACCCCTGGCTTCTGCCTCGCCCACTCCTGCACAGAGCCACCACTGTCCACCTGCTCTCGAGGAAGGGTTGGAGCTCCCTCTGCTCCAGGTACTCTCCAGGCTGTCAAAGTCTGACCTAAGGGGCAGTGTCCAGTCCTGATCACAGCCCTTCGAGGTGTGGTCTCGTCAGCACGGAGCCTAGAAAGGGCTCGTGCCCTCTCTTCCTGGACACTATTCTCCATTAATGTAGCTTAAAATTACCCTCCTTGTGGGACAGCCCCTTTGTTGACTCATCTTGAGCTAGTCATCAACTCAAACCTTTCACCTGTACTGCTTCAACCCAGGACTCTCCCAGCCTGTCTGCAGGTCACTGTACCTTTTAAAAACCTAAGTACTAGACTTTATACTTCTTCCTACTAAATTTCACTTTGTGAGATTTAGTCCATGATTCCAGTCTACCCAGATCCCTGGGGATGCAAAACATCTCTAAATTTTTTATCGATAGTGGACTCCATCAGCAGTTCCTGTGTCTTTCCAGAAACAGAGAGTGCCAGTGGTCAAAGGCGCCCGAACAGTCAGTTTGTCTACATTCTCGCTGCATGGGGAAGTCTCAGGCTAAAGGAAGGGAATGAAAGCTGTGGCGGGGGATCCAGGCCTTGATGCGGGCCTCCCGACCCCAGGTTTAATGCTCATTACTCCTTACAGCCTACCTGCAGTACATTTTAAATGTTCAGGACTAAAATAAATAAATCAATGCTGCTTATAGAGCAGAGTTGGTAAACTCTGGCTTGCAGGCCAGTCTGGCCCATCCCCTGGCTTTGAAAATAACGTTCTGGCACACGGCCATGCCCATTTGTTTATGCGTTGTCTGTCTGCGGCTGCTTTTCTAGTAAATGGCAGAGTTGAGTGTTGGGACCAGGAATGCGTGGCCTGCAAGGTCTAAAACATTTACTATCTAGCCCTCCTCAGTACCAGTCTGCCAACCTCTGTTAGAGGAGAAAGTGGGAGGAAAATGCGACTTTATTAAAATATCTGGCTTACTGTAAATCCCCTTCTTTACGGAAGATCACTTCAAGAAAACATAAAGTAACTACAGTCTCCTAGGGTATATATGCCACCTCAGGGAGTGGTCACGACTAAGTATGAGAATATGATGAGTGATCTGAGCTATGCAGGGGATTTGCACAAAACCCAGGCACACAGTGGAAACAGGGACCAAACACTTTATGAGGTCACTATTCTCACAAAGAGACGGCTGGTATAAAATGACTTTTTAGCTGCTTAAAATTCAACTGTGGTATTCAGCTAGAAATAGCAGGTTTTCTTTGAGCTGCAACTTCCTGTGTTTAATAATACAGTACTCACCAGAGTGTATTATAATGATCTGTTTGTGTGTCTGCCTCCTCTATACACACATGTAGATTGTAACCACACTGAGGGCAGGGGCTGTGTCTTTTTCATTTTTGTATCCCAAGTACTTAGCCTAATACACAGTAGGGGCTCAATATATGTGGCCGACAGAATCCATGAGTGGCGCTCTCTAAAGAAAGTCAACATAATTTACATTGTCAGTTGGCTTCTAGCACAGTGAGTAACTTTGCACACGTTTTCCTTCAGGTGGCATATTGATTCAATGACATTAGTGGGCTATGTCGATCCCTTACTCCATTTGCAAATATTGTCACAAATCACTCAAGTGAATTACGTTTAGAGAGCTGGGTGTTTGTCATTTCCAGGTACAATATCATCTAACGCGGTAGCCTTTTTTAAAACGACAAAGGTGGACCTCGCTGATTGGTTCCTTTATTATGATAATAGCTGAATCTGGCTAACAATAACATGAATGTTCCCTGAGGAGTTAAACTGAAAAGTAAAACGCCTTCTCCCCTGCCCAAGAGAAAACAAAACTAACAGTTCATCTAGGAGGAAAATATATCTTCCTCAACTGGTCAGGTTTTTATCTGCCGTTTTTTAACTCTAGCAGCACTGATGGAGTCAATCTAAAACTAAGACAGTTTCTGAAGTTTGATTTGATTACAATCCAAAACTTACAATTGCCTGTCCGAGAGCAGGTTGTAAATTACAAATCACGTATGTCTACCTAATCCAGTAAGACATGTCCCAGCAGAGCACCTCGTATATGTGCTTCCTGTGATGTCTTAGCAACCTTGTCCATATAAATAGTTAATATGACTCATATCACAGGATCATTTGTTACATTCCTGTTTTGCCAGTTAGGTTGGTTCCACAGCTAAAGGCTTGGCACTGAAATACAGAAACTCCGGACAACGGGTGTGTAGCCACATAACAGCTGCATGTGAGGGCATTTCGGAATAAGCACAGATGTCCTTAGGGTGCCAGTGCAGTTTTGAACCCCATGAAGTGCTGATACAGCATTTTAAACACTGTCACATTGATGGGCTGACACCGCCTGACGTGTCAGTGGCATCCAATATTTGTTAAATTACTTTTATTCTCCTGTTCTTTATTTTCAAGTAAAAATAGCTAAAAACAAAGTATTCCAACGGAAGCAGACTATAAAATGAAGGAAGATGGCATTGGGAAGTCACACCATCATTTCCTACAAGTTCTCTGGAAGACGGAAAGTTCTGCTCTCTTACAAGCCAGGCCAGGCACACGTGGCTTGTGCACCTGCTGATTCACCCTCAAATATTTATAGCAGCAAGGCATTGGTTCTCCAGCTACTTAAGAGGCGTCGTGGATGAGTAAGGAATTTTGTGAGCAATTAATAAGACAAGTAAAGTTTTACCTGGTGACACAAGCCTAAGACCAGATGCAGAAGCACCTTCTTCAGCAAGGTTTGGGTTATTTAGGTTATTCTGCAAATGTCTCTTTTTGGAAGAAAACAAGCAGGATCACTAAGTTTAACTTGAAGTTTTACAGATTTCTAAGGAACAAAGGTCAAGCCCAGAATCCACACAACTGCTAAGAAGGATTAGACCAGTCAGATGCAAGGACTGCTGGCTATTTTGTAAGTGGGGGTGCAAGAAGACTGTTTCAGATCTCACCCGCCATGGTTGCGTTTATTTGCTTGTCTCAGGAGCAAGGTCACCAACAGAGCTCATCCGTCCTTAAGCCCTAAGCTAGAACTGTTTGCACACATCCCCTCCCTAGTCTAAGGGTGGCTTTGCAAGACAGCTGACTGACGTCATATAGATGGCACCTTACATATAATGAACTCATTCTTTCTTAAAGAAAGGTACCTTTTACAGAGTCCGCCATGAAGGAAAAAGAGGTGAGGCAACCACAGTGTAAACATCCTCTCTTTGCCAAGGCCATTGTTTCCCTCCTTTCTGGGGTACTAAGGAGTTAGTGGCCCAGGGTGCCTTATCAGAACATAATAGTCTATTTTGTTAACTTTGGACACCACATAGTTTCAGTTGCTAGGACTTTTAATTTGGAAGAAAATGACACGCTGGAGGCTACTGGTGCTTCACTGGTCCCCTCTCCGTAGAAGCAACCTCTATGCAGACAGAAGCCTGCCCGCCCTACATGGAGAAGCAACCACGGCATGCAATTCCTCACCACATTCTGTCAGGATGACTCAGTTTCCAGCCCTGCCACCTCTGCTGACAGCCACTCCTCCCCACTTCGCAGGACCAGATAACCAAATTTAGTTGGGTGGAAATTTTAAAGACGAGAACAAAACCTCCAACTTGGACCAGATTAAATCACAGTGGTTTGCTTAGAAACTACTTACTTTTGATAAAAAGCCAAGTATAACATGAAGCATTCTTTTAGCAAGAAGCATTAACAAGTCTTGGAATATTCTAGTATTTTTTAATTGAATATAGGCATCTCCAATATTCTGTGATTAATTCTACAGGAATTTGTAGTTAACCTATATATTTCTGACTATAAATTTTCCCATCATTTTTCTTGCCTCAGTTATTTCATTTAGGAAACAATCTATGTATTGTGTTTCAGACCTATGCAAAGAAAACAGCTTAAAGCAGAGCTGAAGTCTCTGTGAATCTGCTAATTCACACCTTTTTTGGAGTGCAGGCAGTTGCATTACTCTTTTTTTAAATTTTTATTAAATGTATTGGGGTGGCATTGGTTAATAAAACCACATAGACTTCAACTGTACAATTCCATAATACAACATTTGTACATTATATTGTGTGTTCACCACCCAAAGTCAAGTCTCCTGTCACCATTTATCCCCATTCTACCACCTCCCACCCCCTTTCCCTCTGGCAATCACCATACCATTGTCTGTGCCTCTGAGTTTTTTTTCTTTTCTTTGCTTAATCCCTTCAACTTTTTCACTTAGCCCCCTAAGCCCCTTCCCCTCTGACAGCTCTCAGTCTGTTCTCTATCTATGAGTCTGTTTCTATTTTGTTTGTGATTTCGTTCATTAGATTCCACATATGAGTGAAATCATAAGGTATTTGTCTTTCTCTGACTGGCTTATTTCACTTAGAATACTACTCTTCAGGTCCATCCATGCTATTGCAAAAGGTAAGATTTCCTTCTTTTTTATGGCCGAGTAGTATTCCACTGTGTAAATGTCCCACAGTTTTTTATCCACCCATCCAGCGATGGGCATTTGGGCTGCTTCCAAATTTTGGTTTTTGTGAATAACGCTGCAATAAACATAGGGGTGCATATATTCTTTTGAATTAGTGTTTTGGTTTCTTTGGATATATTCCTAGAAGTGGAATCACTGGGTCACAGGGCAGTTCCATTTTTAATTTTTGGAGGTATCTCCATAGAGCTTTCCACAGTGGCTGCACCAGTCTGCGTTCCCACCAACAGTGCACGAGGGTTCCCCTTTTTCCCATGTCCTCTCCAGCACTTGTTTGTTGATTTATTAATGATGGCCATTCTGACAGGTATGAGGTGATATCTCATTGTGGTTTTAATTTGCATCTCTGTAATTATTAGTGGCATTGAACATTTTTTGGCCATCTGTATGTCTTTTTTGGAGAAGTATATATTTGGGTCTTTTGCTCATTTTTTAATTGAATTGTTTGGTTTTTAAGTGTGGAGTTGTATAAGTTCCTTATAAATTTTGGATATGAACCCCTTATCAGCTGTATCACTGGCCAGCATGTTCTCCCATTCAGTGGGTTTCCTTTGCTCTGCAAACACTTTTTGTTTGATGTAGTCCCACTTCTTTATATTTTCTTTTGCATCTCTTGCCCAAGGAGACATAGCAGAAAATATATTGCTATCAGAAATGTCCAAGACTTTACTATCTATGTTTTCTTCTAAGATTTTTATGATTTTGAGTCTTACATTTAAGTTTATAATCCACTTTGAGTTTATTCTTATATATGATGTAAGAAGGTGGTCTAATTTCACTCTTTGTAAGTATCTGACCAATTGTCCCAACATCATTTTTTTTAATAGACTACCTTTGCCCCATTTTATGTTCTTGCCTCTTCCATCAAATATTAATTGACCATTAAGGCATAGGGTTTTTTTCAGGACTTTCTATTCTGCTTCATCATCTATGTGTGTGCATGCTGTTTTGATTACTATGGTCCTTGTAGTATAGTTTAATACCGGGTAGCATGATTCCTCCAACATTGTTCTTCTTTCTCAAGATTGCTGTGGTTATTTGGGGTCTTTTGTGATTCCATTATAAATTTTTTGAATATTTGTTCTAGTTCTGTGAAATATACCATTGGTATTGCAATGAATCTATAGATTGCTCTGGATAGTATGGGTATTTTTTTAAAAGATTTTTATTTATTTATTTATTTATTTATTTTTAGAGACAGGGAAGAGGAGGGAGAGAAACATCGCTCTGTTGTCTCTCATACATGCCCCGACTAGGGACCAAAGCTGTAACCCAGGCATGCGCCCTGACTGATAATCAAACCAGTGACCTTCATCCTTGCAGGATGACACCCAACCAACTGAGTCACGCCAGTCAGGGAGGGTAGTATGGATATTTTAACGATGTTAACTCTTCCAATCTATGAACACGGTATATGCTTCCACTTGTTTGTATCTTCTTCAATTTCTTCGGTGTCTTATAATTTTACAAGTACAGGTCTTTTACATCCTTGGTTAGATTTATTCCTAGGTATTTTATTCTTTTTGATGCAATTGTAAATGGGATTGTTTTCTTAGTTTCCTTTTCTGATAGTTCATTATCGGTATATAAAAATGCAACTGATATCTGGATATTTATTTTGTATCCTGCGACTTTACTGAATTCATTTATCAGTTCAAGCAGTTTTTTGGTGGCATCTTTAGGGTTCTCCAACATGCATTATTGTGAAAAATAAATCCTTTTCTCTACATGTTCCAGGTAGTCTATTATAAAGATCTTGATTATGACAAGTAGAAAATATGATCAGTGAGATGGCATTAATAAGAATTGCAAGTATTATTCACCATAACATAACATTGACATTAGCAACACAAAATACTCTATATGTAGCAGAACACCTATTGATTTGGCCTTTCCATAGAACTAAGTCTACCCATATACTTACTCTACTAACCTCGAGTGCAGAAGAAATTACCTTGGTGGCAATTATTAGACAACAAGGAAACAAGAAAAGTCATTCAAGGAATAATTTCCTAAATCTCTTCAAATCCTGACTGTATGTTTTCTTTTAAAACAAGTTTTATTTTAGAATAGTTTTTGATCTACAGAAAAGTTTCAAAGATATGAAGAATTCTTGTATACCTCACACTCAGTTTCCCTCTTATTAACATCCTATATTAATAATTTTAGTAGATTTTGTAGTAGATAATGTAGATTTGCTACAATTAGTGAACCAATATTGATACACTATTTTAACTAAAACCCATAGTTTATTCATATCTCCTTAGTTTTTACCTAATAGCCCTTTTCTGTCCCAGGATCCCACCCCAAATGCCATATTATATTTAATTGTCATATTTCCCTCGGGTCTACTTGGCTATGACAGTCTCTCTGACTCATCTAATTGCTGACGACCTTGACAGTTTTAAGGAGTACTGGGGTAAGGTATCCTGTAGGAGGCCACTCAGTTTGGATTTGTCTGATGTTTTCTTCACCATTAAATTGACATCATGGTTTTTCAGGAGAAAGACCGAAGAAAGCAAACTGCCATTCTTGTCGTGTCATATCAAGGATACATACTATGAACATGATATATCACTGTCAGTTTTAACCTTGATCACCTGGCTGCGTGTTTGTCAGGCCTCTCCACTGCAGACTTAACTTCATCTCCCTTTCCATGGTGCACTATTTGGAAGGAAGTCAGTATGCACACCCACAGTGAAAGAGCAGGGAATTGCACTAAATTATTTGGAAATCTGCACGAAAGGTTTGTCTATTCTCCTCTATTTCTTTATTCAATTGTGTATTTATATGAGTATAGAGATTTACTTATATTTCAGGTTACAATTCAATGCTACTTTATTTACTTTTTTTGTGGTTCAAACTACTCCAGCTTTGACCACTGAGGGCTCTCGGTTGGCCCCGTGTCCCTTTGACACTGGCTTTCTGAGCACTTCTTTACTCTCTGGCTCTACAAGATCCTTCAGGCTTCTCCTTCTGTACTTCCTGTCCCAGTCTTAGGATCAGCCACTCTTTCAAGGAGCCCTAGTTCCTTTTACTGAAGAATGATACTGGAAACCAAGATCTGGGCACTACTGGTGTATGCTTTTAAATACCTTTCACTAGAGCTGGACAAGAAGAACTTGCCAAATGACACATTTCAAGGGCATTAAAATTAATGAAGGGAAAGTGACAGAAAACTGCAAGCTCCATTTTTATAGTTTCATAGAAAAACTTAGGCAGTTTTTCATTTTGGGTATTTATTATAACCCAGAAAGAAATATTCTGGTCTTTAAATTTAAAGAGATAGAATGAATATGTTTGAGAAGGTGGTAAAGGCTAAAACAGCTTCTTAATTTTATGTTGTTTTCAGGTCCTATTTTTCAGCAAGTGTGCTATGTTAATCTTTGAAAATAGTATATGTATTCTCAATGCCTAGTAGCAAAGTAAAGCCCATGTCTAATAATCTGTATGTATCATACTGGCATGATAAAGCCATGAGACTAGAAATTATATAGCCCAACTCCAGCTTCAGTAAGCCATATGATCTCATTAAGAGATTGTTTCTCATGACTGAAGCCACACCTCAAAATATCCTCCTCACTCTTATTTTCCCTCTGGGGTTATAGGTAGGAGACAGGCGATAGAAGCAGGAAGCACTTGGACATTAGCGGCAATCAAATACGCAGATACCAAGCCCCGCTCAGGCTGGGCCTCCTTCTGGGAACAGATGTCATCAGTCCAGATCATAGGGAGACCACATTAGGATGATAAACATGATAAGCATATGTTCCATTCGAACTTAAGTCCCAGGGCTCCCAAAGGCTCTCCCTACACCTCCGGGATCTCAACAAACTGTGGTCCAACAATGCAGGAAGGCAGCTGCAGCTCTGGGGGAGGAGAAGCATTCTCATTTAAACCAGACCGATTAGGTCAGGAAATAGTTGGCATCCCATGCATACCTGTGATTTGGCTAAAAACATTTGCCTTCATTTTCAGTTGTGCACCTGCATCTTCAAGCCAATTAACATAAGCTAGAGGTCCATTAACGCATATCAGCAATGAAAGGCTCAAGTCTCAGGCAAGCTTCTGTTCAACTTTGTCACATTATATTGTTTTCCCATGTAATGTTTTACTTTAATCCAGTCATAGCTGGGGGACTATACAACAGTATATGTGAAGAGCAGAAGTTATCAGGCACTATTAAAATCCAGATTTCAGGAGTTTTGCCTACTTCCCAGTGTTGGTCCAAAAGTACTGAATGAAAGACTAAGACCTGGTTTTAACTCTCAATCTCAATTTTGCTATTATCTGGTTCTGTTAGCACATGCAAGTTGTTTTATACTTTGGAGCCTCCACTTCATGAACCATATGCCGAATGGTTATCTTTTTTGGATATTACTACTATGATTTTATATGATTCCATAATCTAGCACAGTTTATTCCTGGGCATGACTGAGAGGGGTAGTGTTGGAATAACCTAAATCAACAGAATCAAAAAGACAACCAGCATACCAATAATTGTGTGGTATCTTTTCAATTCACTCCAGTGGTGGCTAGGTTACACAAAAGGTACTGAAACTCAAAACCCCAACCTGAAATGAGGAAAGAGGAAGGGGTCTGGGAGAGACGAGGGCTGTCATCTTCTCAAGAGTTATATAACAGCTGTCACGTCTACTTGGATGCAATAAACACTGTGTGGGAGTCTTCGCTCCATTTCCTAACCCTTACCTACACAAGTACACTCACGGAAGAGTCATGGAAGGTTGGAGGCCTTTGATTACAGCAGGTAGTTATTTTGGTAGGTGTGCTGCCATCCCAAACGGAGAGAAAAACTGGGGCCAGAGAAATAAGAATCAAGACCCAAGGATTTCTGCTGTGGAGGCGTCCTGGTGGAACAGCAGGATTCTAATTTGTGACTCTGAAACTGAGCTTAACAGGTGAAGCATGTTCTACTTCCCACCCCAGTGCAGATAACAAGATCATGGGTGCTAAAATGCAATTCCTTGATTTTTTAACTCAAAGTCCCCGTTTCCCTTTAAGAGAGAACTGGAGGAGAAGAAACCAAACCAAGCTCTGCTATCAAAAGTGATCTATAGTTACAAGTCTTTACCAGAGAATTTCTACGCCAAATGATTTAAAAACCAGAGAAAGCCTTTTTTAAGAAAGCCAAGAGGTTGCAGCGTATGAGAACAGCATTTCCTGCCAGAAGGATTTCCTGTTTCAGGCAACCGCAGTGAGGATGTGGTGAAACATCCGCCCTGCCGTCACAGCCTGCGCTCCGCAGGCCACTTCTCCGTGCTACTCACCCTTCCTCCCCGACGAAAGTGACGTACAGCTTGTTTCGCTGCAGATCTTTACGGGAGTAGCCCATGATCTGATTAAAAGCATCTTCGAGTAAGTGATCTCTTCTGATAATTAACCTGTCCATAAGGAGACAATTTGAAAAATACAGATTATTTCCTAATCCTTATCTTTCTAGAACTGGGCCTTGCCTTTTAATTTGCATTTACCATAACTAACTAGGCAAGAAGGAGTGACTTAATGTCATTGCTATCTGCCACGAAGGATACCTTTGTCTTTAACTCGTAACAGCCTTAGCAACTGTTACCTAAGAGAAGCATTGGTAGAGACAGCACCCCACCTATGACCTGCAAAAACAATCCGAGAGGCCTGAGTGGTCAAGTCAATTTATCCAAGATGGTTATGAAACATCACAGGCACGACTCTTTTGTTTAGTAAAGGAAGAACAACCCTATGAGGTCATGTTTGAGGCCTGAATGCACCTAGACAAGATATTCAATTACCAGGTGCCTAACAGAGATGACCAGGGGAACAAGGAGAAAAAAAAACCTCAGTGTCCTCCAAAGCAGAGGAGGTTATAATTGTGCTTACTTTAATTTTTAAATTAAGTGAATCTGGAGATTCCCTAAGTGACAGATACTAAGGACTAATACTTGTAGCCAATTCATCCAATTGTCATAATGATAAAGTCATCCTTAAGCAGTTATCGATTTGTCTTTAGTGAAAACAGTCATAAAAAGGGAGCGCATATGGAGGCCAAAGGATGCAAGCTTGATCATGAAGACTTTTGGAAGAGGAGAGCCAGAAAGGCGAAGCCCTGAGAGGTATGGTGCTGGGGCAGGCTGACGTTTTTTGAGGGTAATGAAAGTGGAACCTGTGAGTTTAATCAAGCAAACCTTCCATGCGGGGCGGTGAGCTGTGGGGCTCTGGGGACTGTCCCTGCGCCTTCTCTCAAGCACCTGGAACATGACAGCACTGCAGTAGAGACCCCCCTCCTCTGTCCTCTCTCAGGTGGCATAGTGATCTCTAGTGGGGACACGGTACAGGGGTGGAGGTGGGGGTGAAGGAGGCAGTAGGTGTAAGTAGAGAATGAAAATAATTCTGACCACACATCACGATAGTGTTTCAATGTCCCCATTTAAGTGGAGGTGGATAAAGACAGGCAGAAGCAACATTCATGACATGTGCTGTTGGACAAGTGAAGTTTATTTCACAGAACGAAACAGAGCTGAGCACGGTCCCTGCACTCAGGGCAGGCCAGGGGACAGTCGTGTGCAAGATAGGACAGTGTGGCAGCTTTATATCTGACCAATATACTCTCAGCCAGCAAAGGCGTTTTTCAGGAGGAAAAATGAATCAGCTCTTAAGTTTTCCTAATATTTTTGACGTGCAGTGTGGTAGTTTCTTCACTGTTTGTTTTAAAACCTTAAGCTGAATTGTGCTTAATTCCAGAACTACGTGTTATAAGGTGCTGCAGTTTACAGACACCAAAATAATTATGCCAACTGAAACAAACGTGGTTGTCCCAAATCACAGTCAATTTCTACATTCCCAACTGCATCCCATCCTTTCGCCACCTACAAATCCTGGGGTCTGTTTCACTTTGACTTACTTTAATTTCCCTGGGCCTTGACCATATCCTTTAGTCTCTAACTTCCTGTAGAAGTTCCTTAATTTGGCTTCAAAGTCTCGCTTGTAAGGGGCTGGAGCCCGGGCATTGGCACGCTGCGTACCTATGGCAACCACAAAAAGAAGGAGGTGTGGGTTTGTGCAATGTCCTGATGTTCACAGTCTCATCATGAGAAAATAATCACCGGGGAGCTGAGACCAGTGTTAACAAGTAAAGGGAGGCAATACGTTTAGTTCCTGCGGTTTTCAACTGTCCAAGTTAAAGACTAAATCAGAGCTTAACCAGGGTCTTATGAGATGTCTTCCTTGCGGCCTCTTGGTTGAAAAGTACGATGCCATTCCAGTAGTTACGATGGTGCCATGTATTAGTCAAATATGTTCCCCTTTTCAATCCAAACTAATGAGTCAAACACGGTTACTCATGTCTAATGGTAACTGTTGAGGGTGGAATAGCTTTGCTTGCTGCTGAGATGATATCATGGCAATTAGACAGGAAGTTACAATGTGAAAAGTATGTGGTGTATAAAGCAGGAACAGTGAGCTTCCATACTTTATGGGAAACCTACAAAAACTTCTTTTGGATATGCACTGTAAGAAAGAATTATTTTAGACACATGATTACATACAGGGGTTAGAATAATCTTGATATAAAAAATTCAGACATAACTGCAGAAGGCATATGTCCCCTGGTTCCGCAGAGAGTACATAATATGCTATTTGTTGCGGTCTTAACAGGTGCCAAGTACTATGATCATCTAGAGATTATCCAAAGATTTTTTTTTTATATTTAATCATATGACAAGTATCATTAATAAAATGTAGAACTAACAGTTCCTCTTTCCATAGACAAATCTGGCTTTGGGTCACAAGGTGACTAACCAGCAGGCCGGTATACAGAGCTGATGATGAATATGGGAATCGGACCCAGGGCTGCGACAAAACGGTAAGTATTTCACAACCCAATGGAAGACGCCAGAAAAGCCCTTAGACTTTTGAAGTCTTTGCTTACATACCACGTCAGCTCATTAAATATTCCTTGAATGAACGGACAGGCTAAGTGGTTGCTATTCATTGCTAATGCAGTATTAGGTACAACAACAGGTGCTTGGAGTGAATAAAGCAGGGGTCGTGAAGTGGGCGTCTTGGTCGGGAGACAAAAATAAACCATAAAACAATCTGATGATGATTAAGTCCCAAACTACATGGCCCACAAGGTATAAGGCAGAGGGGACAAAACTATTGCCCTGGGGTTGGACCCAGACCTAATGACCTACTTTGTTTGCTATAAAATCATCTTACAGATTATAAATTAACTTTCAACATTCAGAAATGAGGAGATTTCAAGTAAAAAAAAAAGTTTTCTTTTGAAAATGATTTGGGAGCCCTTGCAACAACTGGTTTGCATTCTCCTGGGGCTACGGCAGGCAGCTGCGCCGTGAAAGGCGGTGTGAGCTTGCCACTGTGCCAGAGCCATTCAAAGACCCCGGCTGCCAGCACCCCTGGGTATCTGCATTTGAGATCAGTGTTGTAGAAAAGTGACAGTAAATGAGGATAAGTAGAGATCAAAATGGAAGTGTTGAGGGAGCAGGCTTTATTGGAGCCAGGCCTTGTATACAGGAGAATCTATATTCTATACTGGGCCGGGCTGCAAGGGTGACATAAGCCTCACACGCATGTTCAGAAGACACCGAGGAAACCCTGCTAACAGAGAGCAGAGGGGGAGAGCTGGGGAGTAGGTGGGGAATTTAGCAGCCAGGAGGCTGGAACCAAATGATGAGAGGAATTTGAAAAACACAGCTGAGGAGATGGGGCACGATGCAGCGAGCAGCGGGAATCTTACAGATTCTTGAGCAAGCAAACAATATATAAGTGCTATTACTTAAGAAATAATTTTCGAGTGTTTTGAGCGGATTAAGGGTGGTGAGGAGAAAAGACTGCAGGGTGGAGACCCAGTTAGGAGTAGTCGCAGCAATGGACGCCTGAGGCATGGATGAGGACCAGACTGCAGAGTGGTGACTCAGAGAACCCTTTACAATGTGAGATAAGGACTGACAGCAATAGGTAAGTAAAGAAGAGAAACAGGAAAACTCTCGGTGGTAACACAAAGCTTTTAGAACAATACCAATAGCTGCCATTGGTTAGGGGCCTGCTATGCATCGGAGCCCGAGCATTTCACACGGAGGGTCTTAGGGGAGTCCTCACAAGTCTATGAAGCAGACATCATTCTTATCACCTCCATCACCACTTTGTAACTAAGGAAACTGAAGTCATATGCCAGGGAATGGTAGGTGTGGGATTTGAGCCAGGTCTGCGTGACACTAAAAGCAGCGTGGGAGAGGATGCTGGTACACAGGGCATGTGAAGCGTTAGATGCATGGAGCTAGAGGTGACAGCTGTTGCAGTGAACACACTGTATAGGCACTTGAAAAATACAGTACTGGAGTGCCAGAGAGAGGTCGGGGCCTCGCCTTTGGGTTAGAGGGGTCAGTGCATGTGCAGCACTTTGGGCAGTGTCTGTGTAGAAGAAGCCCTGTATCTGTTAGCTCTCATTGTTATGATCTGCATAGAGGTGAAGACTAAAGACATGGGGAGCTGCATTGGGGTTTTACAAATGGACTTCAATAAAAGTGGCTATTGATCAATAATATGTCCAGAGGTTTACAGAGTTATGAGTCTTTTACCCACAGGGCTAAGGGCTATGTCATAAAGGAAACAAATAAACTTGGTCATAAAACGTCTGGGATACAGAAGAGACTCCTAGGCAGTGGTGCTCAAACCTTGACTGCACATTAGAATCACTTGGGAAGCTTCTAAAAAATCTCAGTGTTCAGGCCACACCCAAGACACATTACATCAGAATCAGTGGGGGTGGGACACAGGCATGAATGTTTTCTACTGCTCTTCAAGTAACTCCAAAGTGCCCCCAAGGTTGAAAACCATTATCCCCCACCGGGAGGTCAAACGTGTCCAATGAAACACCTGGGCAGCATCTAGGGACCCACACAGGGGCAATGCTTCCTGTATACTTGAAAGGCATCCTTTGCAACATGAAGGAACACGGCCTCCCCAAGCACGAGGCTGCTTTCTTGGATGGCCAAGGGACAGGGCAGTGCGTCACATGTCCACTCAGGGGTGTGGCATAAAGGCGTCTGAGAAACTGCAAACTGGTAAACCCGGACAGCTCAGCAAGCCGCCTGTGTGAATCAGTTTTCGGGACCATGACCATTGACAGGAAAGGGGAAAAAGAAGAACAAAGAACCCAATGAAAACCTTTCAGGACTCAGAAAAAACATGATTCTTTAGGAGTTCATTTCTTTAAAAGAAAACAAAACAGCACATGTTATACTATGGCTGTATAATTTGAGATGCTTAAAAGGATGTGGGAAATGCCATAATGCATTCCATCAATATCAATACAGACAACAAAAATTAGCTCTGACTCCATTTACGCTCTTAAGTAGTGATTCAATTACAGAGACTCTGGAGACAGACATTGTTAAATGCAAAAATTCTTTTGCTAATAGTTCTATTATGAAAAAAATCATTTACACATTACTTCATGGTTTAAAAATTACAGTAAATTATGCTGTTGGCCCTTGTCAAACTCTTAATGCAAGTCAGGTGCAACTGCCAAGAAATTCCAGGGCAGGAACAATGTTACTTCCACTTTGGAAATCAAAAATGATCTTGTCGATTGAGTTAATAAAGTTGTATTGGAACCATAACTCCAAGTGAAGTTCTAGGATATAATACTCCTATAGACAGAGTAATTTTGTGGTCTGTATGGTCTTAAAAAAGGATGTCAGTTACAAAAAGATCAATGTTACATTTAGGAAATGATCAAAGAAAGGGTGACTTCATAGGACAGTCAGCATTATGTTAATTATTTGCAGGAAAAAAATCCAGTAACAGCTACTAGGCTTTGTTTTTCTTAATCGTTACTAGGCAGACCTAAAGTACTTCCAAATAGTGTCACCCTATTTCTATTTACTGCTATAAACCTGCATAATCATATACAAGCTAGAAAATTCTACCCCCCAAAAATACTTCAGGGGATACTAGAAAAATCTTTGCATCAAACTTCTAAGAAGGCTGGCTCCCTTTTGCTTATCCTGGGTGTGCCGCCAGGAGCCCCAGCTGCTTTGGTGACTAGCTCTCACTGTGCACGGGACGGGGACCGAGCGCAGCCGCATCTCACGCAGTCCAGGCCTCTGTGCTGGGACAGCAGCACAGAAGCTCACTTCTTTCCTGGTTCACTTTCTTAAAAAACAAAACAAAACAAAAAAATCTCTATGATATTAAAAAAAAAATCTCAGTGAATGAGAACAAACTATCAAGCATTGCAATAATTTCTGGACTACTTCACCTTCTGGAACTTCGCTCAGCAATGGAAATTAAGGGGAAAAAACCCACCTCCCAAATAGCTGGCACAACGCACAAGCGGTGCGGTCCTCGCGTTTTTGCTTTATTCCCTGAGAGGAGTAAAAACCCTCAGGTCATTGTTTTGAGCTTGCTCATGCTTTCCTTTACCTACTATTTATTTTTAAAAAGCCGCCTTGATTGTCTGATTTTTCAGACCACGGCAAATTAGAAGCAATTTATTAAAAGGGGAAAATTGAAGGACACACCAGTGACAGGCATCCCCTGACAGCATCGGGGTGGGGGACCAGGGTGACCCAACTCCTCCATTCCCACCCACCCAGGGAGTATCCTTGATTTGTATCATTTGGTTCTCAGATCATCTTTGTGGGGGCTGAGCCAAGAGAAGGGATAGAACCCTGTCTCTAAAAACAAGTATAGGGGGAAGGAAGGAGCGAGACAGAGAGGAAAGGAAGGAGTGAGACAGAGAGAGAATGTCTGGGCAAAGAACAGGAGATTAGATAAGCAGCAGCTAAGATGCTAAGACACTGGAAAAAAGAGAGGAAATGAAGATCCTTAAGGAGACACAATATGTGTTGGGAGAAGTAATTTCCTCTCATACCCTATGTCCTCAAGACAACCTCAGTGAAGACCCACGTGGCCCTTCAGTGCTCTCTGGTCTGTTTTGCTTCTGCTGAGTGTGGCCTGGGGCTGGTACCAGCTTCCAGGCAGTCCAGTTCTCGTCAAGGAACAACAGCTCTGTGCGATGAGTCCCGCAAACCATGACGTATCCTCAGTGCACTCAGAGCTTTGGTTACATGGAAAAGTCACATGCGTGAGCACATCTTCAGCAATATTAGATAAATGAGGTATTTACTGCATTTGAATTCCTAGGAATGTGCAGCCACAAAAGGTCCTTAAATCAACCTCTGGGTCCCATTTTTGACATAATAAAGCATATGGTGTTTGGAAAGACCTTTTCCTTCTGGCATAAGCTAAGGTTGGGATTGGCATTATAACGGTCCTAGAAAAACAAACCTCCACATTCCAAAATTTTGACAAATTTTAGGTGAGCACTCTCACAGCTGCAAACAGCCGTGAGTCAGAGTTTCCAAGGCCCCTCTCTCTGCTGTACTTGAAAAGACATGTAAATGCGCTTGGAATGAGGAAAAGTGTGGAAAGTTTACTAGGTTCCTGGGCGTTCTGAAAAAAGATCATTAAAATTTATTATTGTCGTAATTTTCGCAATATTATTCCCACACCACTAAAAGGGATGAAATTCTAGTCACAAGAAAGAGGGTCAGATAACTGTGAAAGATCTCTTTGAAGTGTTTTCACTAAAACTTTAGAAGGATACTGGTAGGAGAGGCTGTTTCACTCGAGGAAACAGAAGGTGGCTCCGCCGGGCAGAGGGGGCCATAGCCAGCTCTGCCCTTCTGTCATGTGGAATTAGTTAGAGCTACTTCCATTGGTATCAGTCAGTACATCCCAATTTTAAGATCAAATAAAGCCCACTGAAACAGAGTAGGCCAAAAATATGGAGATGATTCTTCCAGAAAATTAAAACCACCACAAACACTGCTAGCAATTTAGATATATTTGGGTTCTACATGTCGTTGGAAAATAACCGTAAATCTGCTTCCAGGGTGCATTTTATTACTGCCACGGGTTACTCATGCACATTCGCGATGCTGGATGAACTGATCTAGTCGCCATTTAGATTAGAATGTTCACACTAGTCTCCAAGAACGTTCAGCCAAGTCTCCGCAGCCCACGCCTCATGGGGCTCAACGGGGACAGAAGGTGGTGATCTATCTGCCTTTTGCTCGGGGAGGATGGGCCACAGGAAAGGCCTGGAAAAGAGAACCTTGAATGGAATCAATAATGATCCACACAGCTTCATTTCTTTAACACAGCACATCCGGTAAAGGGACAACCCATTTTAACTTCATCATAGGTTCCAGCTAAGATAAAGACCAGTCAGAATGATTAAATACTGCGGCAGCCAGCTCTATGAATCAGGAAGAAGTGGATTCATATAGTCCAGTTATTAATGATTCAAATATTGGCAAACTATACTTTTCAGGATCCCATTTCAAAAGAAGAAAAAAAAGAGTAAGTTAACATTTACTGGATACTTGGTACGGTGTTCTCCAGTGAGGTGCTCTCCAAATAAACATGAGGGGTGATTACTATCATTCCCATTTTACGGAAAAGAAATTCAAGGTTAGCAAATTGCCCAGAACCACACACAGTTGATAAAGGCTAAGGCCAGTTGTGAATTACATCAATTTTTCCCCTCCACCTTGGCATCAAACTTCTAAGTAACATTTAAACTTCCCTGTAGTGTCATATACTTATGTCTTTTCATCCTATGTCTTCAGAATAGGTGTCCCTCCTGTGTTCCCAAGCTGACCCGTGCTCCTGCCTCCTGTGCCCATGGGCTGTGCCGTGCTCACTGCTGCTGTGCCCATTCTAGGAAACACTTTCTTTTCGCCCACATCATTTGACCTCTGCACACACACAGGCTCAACTTCCCCATCCTAAAACCCCTTCCTTCGCTCTTATTCTCCTTCTAAGTGCTGTCCTATTTTTCTTTCCTTTCATACTTCACGAAAAGAATACGTTCATTTTTGTCGCACTCTGTGAAAAGAATAGTCCGTACTCCTGGCTTCTACCTGGCATCCTGTATCATTCTGTAACCTGTTGCTTCATGGAAACTGCTCTGGCAAAGGCCACAAACAATTTCATGATGTTCAGATTTAATGGCCTCTTCTCGAGCCTCATCCTTCTTGAATCCTTTGAAAATCTGGCCTTGTTAATCACTCCCTCCTCCTTGAAGGCTGGCTTCCCTGAAAAGACTTTCCTAATTCCCTTCCAAAATCCATCGGCTCTCTTGCTTTCACTTGCTTCTCTATCTTAGCCCCTCCCTTAAATGCTGGAGCTCCTCCTGTTCCCAGCCTCTATTTTCTCATCTTCCCCAGCTCCCCTGCTCTCTACTCTGGGCCTCGGACGCCGCCACCACCTGTATTCCCAGCCACCAACTTCTCTTGAGCTCCCTGGCTGTCTTTTCCGGTTGTCTGGATATCTCAACAAAACATGTCCCAAACCAAACTCATTTTTCCCATCCCCTCCAGTCTAATCTTCCTTTCTTGGTAAACGGGGTTACCACCTGCCTAGTAATCTAGGTGGGAGCACCTCAGAATCTTCCTACTTGGACCCAAAGTCCTGGTGTCTCTACGTCCTTCATATCTTTTGAGTTACTTTCCTTTCTCTATCGCTACTAGTGCAGCCCTTTACCATGTCACCTGGGTTAACATAATAGCCTCCCAAATAGTTTCTCGGATTCTAGTCTCTCCTGCTCTAATCTATCCTCTGTATTGCCACCAAACTGACCTTTGTAAAACAGGATAGTCTTCTGTTTGTAAATACTTAGTGGCTCCACATGGACTACAAAATAAGGCATCACTGACCAGCTGGCCCTAGTCTATCATTCCAGCCTGAGCTTTGAGAACTTGCCTTCACTTGTATCTGTTTACCTTGTCTTCTTCCTTTGGTCCACCTGGTAAACTCCTAGTCACCATTCTTCACGGCTCCTCTGCATACCTGGTACATTCAACCTTCCCTAAACAATCCATCCCAGTCTTAAAGGAAAAATATTCCCACAATGGTGTTCCCATACACCTCTTTAATACAGGACCAACCACAGAGCTTCACGGAATCATTTGTTGACTCACTGGCCACTATGAATCCTTCAAAAGCAGAGAGTATATAATTCATCTTTGCAGCACCAGTATTTAGTTCAGTGCTTGGATCACAGATGGATACTCAATAAGTCTGTGTTAAGTGAACAAATTAATAGACCTTTTCTTGTTTGTAGTATTCAATTAGGCTGTGGCTTCATTATTATAACAATATGTAAAAACACATGCTATATATCAAAGAACACAGAGCAGTTTTTAGTGATACATATGGAATTTGGCTTTTTATGAAAATAGTTTTAAATTCTGATGGCTGTTAAATTGTGAACAATACCTTGCCCATAATGAGGGTAAATACGGCTGATGTTCTGTCAAGATCATGACTACTTTCCTTTAAAAAATCTCATTGGCTAAGCTGCATTTTCTCTGTTTCATCCATCCATCCATCCAACCATCATCCATCCATCCATTCTTTCATTCATCCATTCACTCCTTCATTCACAACATACCTTTCAAAAAGAATTTGAACTTAAAAATTTTTGTTGGTTTCATTTGTCACGTGTTCTATCTGTCCACGAGTCTTCAGTCTTCCTATCTAGTGCAGGCAGTGGCTACTGCAGGGAAAACTACCCAAGTCCTTTAAAATGGCCAATTTTAATTCTATATTGTTTCTTGAAAGTAGAGATTTCTTTTTATTATTGATTGACTCAGTTGCCTAGCTAGAACTTTTTAAATCCAAAAAGCTAATGTAGTATTTTGTGCCCTAATCTCTTCTAAGGTATGTCAGACACCACATAATGAAAAGCAAATTCTGTATCTGAGTCTATCATACTGCTAACATTCATCTTCCTATTCTGGAATTTCATTAGCTTCCTGTCCAAATGAATCCCCAAGGAAACAAGCCAGTTTTAAAAGACAGAAAGTGCCACACAATATGTACCTGTGCCAACACTTAAGATGTACCCAAAGTGTTCCCTCACTGCCTTTATGAAGAACAGAACATGTGACTTCAGGGCTCGCTCCTCAGGGAATTCACTGTGAGCTGCCGGTGGACTCACCTGGCGAGTTCTGGGGAGAGGACACAGGGGAGCCACGTGGGGACTGACAGTAGCTGGGGTGGAGTAAGGCATGTGGAGGCACATAAGACATTATCTCTTCTTCAAATAAACTGGGGAAAAACAAGAAACAAAAAGCATACTTTAGCTGACGAGGTAGGGAAAAGCTTCATTTCCACAATGAGTAAGATAGTCGGTCGACCTCTCTTTCTGACCCATTCCATCTGAGGTCCAGTCCACATCCCAACGGCAGCATTTGTCCCCTTCCGCCGCTGGTAATTCCTGGGACAGACTGGCTGGCTGTTGCAGCTTTCGTGAAACCTGTGGTTACTAGTCTGTTTTCCTACCAACTTTGGACAACAGTTTCCAATTTGCTACTTTAATACATCGGTTTGAGTTTATGTGTTTGTTTGAAACAGTACCTGGGTTTTAAAATTTGGGAATAAGATTCAAACACAACACGCAATTGTTGAGAAACCATAACAGACACACAAAGCGTGTTCTATATCACCATTTCAAGAAAGAGACAGCAGAGCCTCAGCCTTCAAAGCTTAGAATTCAAATGGACAGTTAAAAGTAAAATAAAACAAAATATCTCCTAAATAATTAGCTCCCTCATTTACTCTGGTTTTAGAATGTTTTTCAAATGTGAGGGTTTTGATGTTAGATTATTCAATCCAGTATCTTCTGTTTCTAATAATCCTCTAAAAAATAGTAAGCAGATATCTGATATCTTGCAGTCCCACAGTATCACAAATATCATGATAATGAAAAGTAGTACTGATTGCACTAAGCTCAAATATACAAACACTTAAAATAGAATTAAAAGAACAATAAAAGAGTTTTTTAATTAAGTAGTAGAAGTAGGTTTTCTTCAAACTTGGCCAAATCCAGAAACCTGTTACTTGTTTTCAGAAGACATTCAGAAAAAGTGGCAACTCTTTAATCTTATAGAGATTTAATGAAAGGGCTCCTAAGGGCTGTGGCACTGGTTCTCGAGGAGGCAACTGTGCCCTTCCCCAACACTGTCTAAGGGCGTTTGGTAACGTCTGAGGACATTTCTGGTTGTCATGATTGGGAGAAGTGGTGCTTTTGACATCTACTGGGGAGAAGGTCGATATGCTAATTAACATCTCACAATGCCCAGAATAGCTCTCTGCAACAAAGACATATCCAGACCACAATGTCCGTACTTCTGAGGCTGAGAGACCCTGGGTTATAGCAATGCAATAACAACTTGATAAATCTTTCTCTCATTCTTCATGCACATGCACATATCTGCTGGACTGACTGTTGTAACAAAAACATTTTTAGACATGATAGTTTTTAAAGCCATCTTTCTACTTTTAAACTATAGAAGTCAGAAGATTTAGAGATAGAAGCAGTAAGTAATCGTATTTTTAATACCAAATTAAGCCCCAAAACAGTCAAAAGAGTCAGTCTCTTTTTCAATAAATCAATAGCCATTTGGAATCATGTGAGCTTAAAATTAACTGTTAAGGAAAAGTCCCATGTAATAGTTGCTACCACAAAGATCTAGAAACCTAGAGCTAAACTGATTGTAGAGTAGGAATTAGCACCCTCTCCTCAGACATCTATACTTGTGTCCCAGTATTAATAAATGTTAATGTTATTATTTTTCCTTTAGACAAACCACATGCATACTTATAGATCTGTGTATATATATAAATACATATAAATGTGTGTGTATATATATGTGCGTGTATATATATATATATATACACACACACTTTCATGTGTGCAAGTGTGTATAAGTGCCTTTTTTCCTCTATTATGACTTTAATAGGTATCCTTCCTTCCATAGTTTTATATTTTGCAACATATTTTATATTTTAAACAACATATAGTTTTACCTAAATCCCTGCTAAAAATTACAATAGCTATATGTACATAGCATTCTTGAACATGTCTTTGTTCCCCAATCAATATATTCCCAATATCTATGTTGATACAGAAGGATATAGTTTATGACTTTTACCTGACATGCAGTAGGTCATTCCACGAACAAATCTGTTCATTTAACCCTGTCTCCTTTGACAAATCTTTACTTTCCCCCCAACTTTGTGTTTTTATCAGTAATGGCGCAATGAACGCCCTGCATATTATCACCCTGTGTATATGTAAACCAGTTTCTTAGTGTAATTGTGGTATATGCCTGAAATTAGAATTGAGCCTTTTCAACTCTACAGACCGTTGTCAAATTGTATTCCAAAGAGGTCCTAGAAATGGCAACCTCACCACGTCCAGGCAACATGAGGTTCCCATTTCTCCTTTGGTATTATCAGGCTTTTTGATTTCTTCAAATCTAATAGTGTGAAATAGTATCTCATTATTTGAAATTGCATTTAGGATTGCTGGCATCATTCTGTAAGTTTACTGGCTCTTCTTGCTTCAATTTCTATGAAATGCCATTTTATATCCTTTACCCATTTTCCTTTTTGATTTTCTTCTTTTAAATTGATTTAAAGGCATTCTTTACTGATGATTTCCTTTTTATATATTGTGAATCTAATCTTCTAGTTTGTTACCTTTCTTTATGTCTTTATATGTGGTGTCTTTCATTATGTCAATTTTAAAAGTCGAATGTAGCCAAATTTATCAATCATTTCTTGTATGAATTCCAAGAGACAATTTTTTTACATGAGTTGAGTTAGTGAAAGAGTATATGAAATAGAATAATTAATAACAACTGCAACGAGGTCACTTAAGAATTCTTGAGTTTTATATACCTATGTTGGAAAATATCCTTATATAGGTTTATTTAGAATTGAATCATCTCTACATTGCAGCTTGCTGAGAATCAAGTCCATTTGTACAAGGAGTGATTTTCCTTTTTAAGAAATAGATGACACATAAAAGCAGGCACAAAGTCTTCCTCTATATTTACAACAAATTCATTGCCTGAGTTTATAGTCACTGATTCAAATGACTCAAACTCCAAAGTAAAATAACAAATAAAGAACAGAGAGTATCCCTAAAAGTTCCAGTAAGCATTAAATATTATTTATTAAGTAATACATTGTGTCACAGTATACAATTATTAAAATAATAAATATATTTGATCATCCAAATGAAGTCTAGAACTGAATAACATCATTTCTATTGTTGTAATAATTAGAGAACTATTATATATAAATGAACTTCTCACACTTTTTCAAAGGTCCATTAACTTCAGAGAACATACTTTGCCAAATGGGAGGAAATGCAGTCCTGGTCTTTTTATTTGTGTATATACATATATCAATTTTCAAATATTTTTAAAATTCCACTGCATAACCCATAGAAAGTCATGCAAACTGCAGTGCTTACCAAAGTACCAATATTCTAAGCTGCATTGTAACTTACAATATTGAGGACCATGCCATCTAAAGATTATTTAACTCAGGACATGTGAATAATAAACATGATTTCTGTTTTTATTAATAACAAAAGCAGAATTCTGTAGTTTAAGCAAAAAACCTTAGAGTTCTAGGATGAAGTGAAAGAGTCGTATACTAGACAGAGTTTTGTAACAAACCTGACTATTTTATTACCAACTACGTAGAAACATATTCTGTATTCACTGACCAATGGTCTTCCTGGCCACCTGGTATACTAACCACACCCTGTTTCCAGAGTTAGCTCAGTATACCACAGTCAAGGGCCACCTCCTAGGCTGAAAAGCAGCCCCCTTGACCCATAGGACTTAATTCAGACTCAAGAGAAATGAAGTCGTTATGGAAGGTGAATGTGGCCCGTTGAATTATGCTCTAAATATCCAGTAAAGGAAAATAACTTTTTGGCTTTAGTTTTTAAAATACAGCAACTACCAAGTAGGCAGTTAGAAATGGTTAGGGTTAAGATCATTATGAATAACATGACTGAGGTTGCTAGCACTTTGGGAGAAATAAAACATTGCCTGATATGGCTCAGCATGACCTGCCCTTTAATTCTGTGGAGGTCTCAGTGGTGGGGGTATCCCAACCACTGGGCAGAACAAAGCATTATTTTACTCTGGCCTCCTACATTTGAAGGATAATATTAAAAATTAAAAGAAAAAGTCTTTTGAAAACTTTCTATTTTCTCTTCTAAACTACTCTAAAATTTAAAACCAAAGCTGATCTAACCATCGGCAAAGAAAATACAATCGGTCCGTTTTATGAAGGGCTATCTTTTGGCAGTGAGTACCAGTGACCAAATTTCAACTTGATCTGATTTCCCAAATGTAAACTCTCAAAACCATAAAGTAAATAAATGGCATTGAATCAACAAAAGGGGACAAAGCACATTTTGAGCAAAAAATTTGAAAGAAAATATAAACACGACCTCTTCTGCTCCGAAGGGGTAAGCTGTGTACACCCTACTGTTCCATTCTGTAAATGGAACATTCCATTCATTGGCCTTTACAAACCCTTCCCTTCTCTAATACCACCTCCTTTATAAGCAGGGTGAAAACAGACCAGCCCTCTCAGAGATAAGGAAGGTAGTCCGAAATGAATGACCAACACACTAGCACCCACACCTTCAACACAAGTGTTCCGCCAGCCTTAAGAATAAAGGAGAACTTTCTAGGCTATCACTATTGTCACGCTATTTTCTAAAATGCTCCATAACGTCTGCTAACAAGAGACTTACTAGTTTAACAACTAGTGTTACATACCTCAGCAACATCACAAGGTCTGCATCACTTGAAAGACGCACCAGTCCTGGAGTCCCTTCAGTTCGGATAAATTGGATCTTCTCCCTGTTCAAGCAAAGAAACAGTTCACAGAATATATAGTGGTTTTTAGGACATAACTTGGTGCTTTAAGTACCAATTTTAAAAATAACGATCACGGCATTTTAGGGGGGTATCTATTATGTGTGATACCCTAGGGATACATATCCAAGATGAGCATGGGCCTTGCCTTCAAGGACAACCTCACGAGCACCAGCATGGCCCAGTCTTAATGTGGGGAACGGGTTATTTTATTGTCTTCTATTTTGCTGCCCAAGTCCTACTACAGGTAGCAGTATCATCCAGCCAATAAACCTCAGTCTCTGCTCTGCGTTGAAGCCTGTTGTGGTCTTGAATCTAAGCAACAGTCTAGAATCATTCGGGCTAATTCTCTGTTATTCTAAAAGTGAGTGTGCAGGGACAGTCATTTATTTTCCTGAGGGAATGCCTTTAAATTATGTTTGATGAGCACATTCTCACTTGGAAGCAGATAGCATCTATGCATTATATACTTGATATAAAAGCATACAGCTCTGTCGAATAACTGAAAATTTGAAACACTTTCAGTTACTAGAGCTGGTGAAACAGGTTGTGTGCTCACCTGTGCAAATGTAGATGCACTTATACAAACACATATCAAACACAACAATGCGTGCTATTTCCACCATTATTTTATGATAATGTGATAACACCAGTTTTTTGTTTGAAGAGTCATGTTACTATTTTCAATTATTTATATGAATATAAATTTTAATAACATTTTTCCTAATTGTTTACTCTGATTTACACCATGCTATGTCAAAGCACACCATATTATTTTTATGAGATGAGGAAAAAATAAGAACATAAACGATGATAGTGAAAGCATTACATTCGATAGGAACATAGGGCCAACACAGTATGCAATTTTACTTTATGTGCTAATGACAATGTATTTGGATTCCTGTATACTATAAAATAGCAAGTATTTATTTAAGGATTTATTTATATGTAAGTATTTATTTGGATTTAGTTCTTATCTACAGGGCATTTTGTTTTCCTGCTTACTATTTTCATAAAGTTCCACTGCATTATATATTTTCAAATTCCAAATTTTCTTCTTAATTGCTTAGAGGTTTGAAGGCAATGAGGTGGAAGGTCAGGATTAGCTGTTGAGATGAGAGACTCCCTAATGCAGAGAAAAGTCATCTGATTTTTTTCTCAACCATATGGCTTGCTAGAAATGATTAAACAGAGTTCAACTCTCGTCTTCTTCTGGCCAAATCCATTTTACCTGATATGTCAGCATATGACACAATACCATAATCTTGGTATTGCCAGGTTTTTTTTGGCCCTTCATTGCCAGTGTGTATGTGTTTATATTTACATTTATATTTATATTTATATTATTTATATTTATATAGTATGTAAAGAAAGGCCAGCCTCTCTGCTTAAAGCTGTTTCAGTTTGAATGCAAGAACCAGTCAGAATATTTCCCCTCAAGTGTTAAAATCACATGTCTCAAGCACATGATGAAAACCAAGGCTCCTTGTCTGGTGAAATTTTTTTGATAAGAGATATAAAAGTTGGTTTAAAAAAGCTAACTTAAGGAAGAGTTATCTTGGAGGAAAAATAAACAATAACTTAAAAAAGAAGTATTCTTCTAAGGGCCAGTAACGATATACTTTGATCCTGAAGAATCGAAATCTATCTCCAACACATCCACAGTTTATCTCCTTAGTCTATCATCACGATGAATCAGGCACGCAGGTCCAAAGCAGAAAACAAAGAGGCTGAGCGCTCCGCTGCAGCTCTGACTGGAGCTGCACAGAGTGGGTGGAGTAATGACCAGACACCGTGCTCTGGACTGTGGCCTGTGTGTTTCCTGTGAATAAGAAAAAGATCATAGCTTCCTGAATCACAAGGATGACAGGGTGAGGCAAGGAAAAGACACCAAGGGGAATATGCCAATTGAGAAATTTTTCATCACATTCCAGATATTAACCCTTACGCGGTGAAGGTCGCTGGTCTGATGCATTAGGCACAGTCATAGCAGAGGCAGGCTAAGGCTAGTTTTCTATCAGGTCAGCTACTTTATCACAATGAAGAGCTGTGGGTCACAGGCTCCCAGGGACGAGACACTGGAACATGGCATCTGGTGTATGTCATGCCACTAAGTACTTTCTTACATGATATCCATTCATTCTTTCAGCAAACATTTTCTGAGCGCCTACTACGTGTTCGGCATGGTATCGTATATCAGGAATCCAAGAGATGGTAAGACACAGACCCCTTCTCAAAGAATTCATGGCAAGGTGGCAGAGAGAAAGTCAATAGCAAGTCTAGTATTATATGAAAATATTTAAATAGTTTCTCTTAACCAAACCCTGTGTAGGCCTTATACCCACTCTGATTCTATTAACTCTTTCCTAAAGTCTTTCACATAGAAAACAAAGAAGACATTGGCCAAGAGAAGAGATTACAGCTGAGGACAAGAGAGAAGTTAGCAGATATACTCAGAAATGTCACCAATCTTTTCTGAGAAATAAAAAAAAAAAGGAACTACTTCATTCTTATCAGGGTATTTGCCCAATGCTCTACAGACCAGTATTTCTCAAACTGATATCCTTGTCGACAGACAAAATCTTGAGTTCTGTGAGAATTAAAAATTTTCATTTTCACTTTTATGACCATAATTGCTAACAACGAGATAAGCACATTTTAGATAATCTGGTTGACATTTATGACTGAACACTGTCATGTGACTTTAGCTCCCATGTTTGCATTTAGAAGACAGCTGGTGCCAAGTGATCAGAGATAACCATCACAGTGTCAGCGCCAGGCCCTTCAGTCTTTGGCAGGGCCTTAACGTTCAATATGGCGGTGATAATCCTTGTCTACTGCTCATTCACAATTCTTTCACCAACTAAAAACACAAAACTTTTCTTTTGTAGTATTAATTTGCATAATGACAGTGATGAAGTAAGGCTAAGCAATGTGTATCTAAGTTGCCATAGGATAAAGAGAAAACAAAATAAACAGACTTGAAAAGTAAAATAGGCATTTATACTAAATAAAGCATAAAAGATGATTCATTCTAAGAACAAAAGTTTTACAATAGCTTAGGAATAGAAAAGTGGTGGGAGAATAATCACCAGGTACATTTCATGACATATATTCTCTTCAGTATTGTATTTAGGGGTGCACTATGGAATGAACTGGCTCATCAAAACAACAAATCAGTAGACAAAAAAAAGCTACTGGTTAAGAAGGCAAAATAACGACTACAATGAGGCCACAGATGCACGTGATGCACCATTAGATACAAAAGCAAAACAATCAAGTCAAACACAACTGAAACAAAAGGCACAAATGTCTGTCCACTGACAAAGGTCTCAACATTGGTGATGTGGCTTCTGAAAAAAAAATCTTGTCACATTAATATAATTAGTTTAAATTACTTTTTTTTAAAGTTTTAACTTAATTTATATGTCTTTTGGCTTTATAGTTTAAAACTGTAAGGACAAAAAGTTTATGCATATTTTACATTCATACGCATTTATATTTCACTAAGATAAAAGTGGTTAAAAACAACACTGTGGATCTGCAATATTTCTTTTCCTTTTAAGATGGAAAATAACAGATTTGGCTCCTAACAAATTTCCATGAGTTCACTCAGTGTCTGAAATAAGTTTGAGAAATATTGTTAAAAATGTGTATGACTCTTACTAAGGGGACATTTGAAAGTTACATTAATATATTTTTACCCAATTTTAATTTTATAAATTTATAGAGTTAGAAGGAATCCATAGCAGTCCTCTAATTTCTTTACTGCCTTCATCTTAATGAAGAAATTCTATTCAATTTTAATTGCTTCTAATGAGGATTAAGATTATATTCAAATGACATTTTGTCATTTGAACATTTCTGCATGGATAAGTTTCTCTCTCAGTGCCCTTTGGAGTACATTCCAGCACTTCCTCCAGCAGACTTTCTCACAGGGCCACTCAGTTACAACTTAAGTTCCTTTTAAAACATGAGTTTCTTGAGGGCAAAGCCCTTCCTTCCTCCTTTACCTCTGTGTTCCCCCAGTGCCTACCACCGTGCTATGCACACAGGAACGCTCAGTAAAATACAAACCAGGAGTAGGATCAGTTACTGCCAAAACACAGATGTGGTTCCTAACAAATTTCCCTGAGTCCACTCAGTGTTTGGAAGAAACTGTCTTGCCATCATTTTTGTTTTTGTGGCAGAGAAAAAGAGAATCAGAAAGCTGACATCAGATTATTAACTAAAACAGAATCCACTGAGGGACGTGCAAAAACAGGTAAAGAAGCAATCTCTTAAAAAGAAAACTCGCAACTATTAAAAGAGGCTAAACTGAATGGTGACAATCTCAGGAATAAGTTGCTGGCTATTGCTGTCTTTCAGATGCCCAGAATATTTAAACTTTTGTAACCACTTCCTCCGGAACATAGAATCACCCCAGAAGATAAGCCGTAGCAGAAGATCATTTGAGGACAATAAACACAGAGTCTCAAGACCGGAATTCCCACGGAAAATTCTCTCATCGAAACCAACCAACATTTTGTTGAAGTTAAAGAAGGGCACGTGACCCAAAACAATCAGAAGCAGCAACGCATCTGAAACCACAAAGCTCTGAATTGCAGATTGCACACACATGGCTCCTGAAGGCACAGTTCGGTAACACCTTCAAAAACACATTTGTTTTTAAAAAGCTCACTGACGGCCATGTTAGAGAAATCATCATGCCTTCTCTAATGGTGTAGTGTCAAGAAAGAAAAATTAGGACTGATCATTTATCCATACTCTTCATTGCAGTCACACGGTATAATCTGACTTGAAGTATAGAGACAAACAGTAAAAAGATCAACTTTTCTTTCTACTTCCCATTACAAAGGTTAGATTTGGAAATATTGGTCCATAATGGTCACAGGGTATTTATGGATACACAGAAGTGACATTAACTAACTGTAAGTTTTCGGGCAAAAATTAGTTGTAAATGGATACAGATCAGTTCCTCGATAAGGACTGAAAGAGTTACTCAGAACAATCAGACAGGGAAACTAAGAAAACAATTGCATTTATAATTGCATCAAAAAATACCTAGGGATAAATTTAACCAAGGGGAAAAAGGCCTATATTTGAAAAATATAAGACACTGAATGAAGAAACTGAAGATACAAATAAATGGTAGCAAACATTTTGCTCATGGATAGGAAGAATTAACAGAGTTAAAATGTCCATACTACCCAAAGCAATCTATAGATTCAATGCAATCCCAGTCAAAACACCAATGGCATTTTTTGCAGAACTAGAACAAATAATCCAAAATTTGTATGGAACCACTAAAGACCCCTAATAGCCATAGCAATCTTGAGAAAGAAGAACAAAGTTGGAGGTATCACATTACCCAATAACCAAATATATTACAATGCCACAGTAATCAAAACAGCACAGTACTACCATAAAAACAGGCACATACATCAGTGGAACAGAAAAAAGAACCCAGAAATAAACCCACACCTATATGGTCAATTAACACATGACAAAGGAGGCAAGAATATACAGTGGGGTAAAGGCAGTCTATTCAGAAAGTGATGTTGGGAAAATTGGACAGATACTTTAAAAAAAGAAAGGAACTATATTACCTTCTTACACCATATATAAGAATAAACTTAAATGGATTAAAGACTTAAATTAAGACTCAAAACCATAAAACTCTTTGAAGCACACATCAGCAGTAACATCTCAGAAATTTATCTTAGCAATATTTTTTTCTGATATATCTCCTTGGGCAAGGGAAACAAAAGAAAAAATAAACAAATGAGACTACAATAAACTAAAAAGTTTTTGCACAGCAAAAGAAACTGTCAACAAAACAAAAAGACAACCCACTGAACAGGAGAACATACTTGCTAATGATATATCCAATAAGGGGTTAATATCCAAAATTTATAAAGAACTCATACAATTCAACACCAAAAAATCCCAAATAACCCAGTTAAAAAATGGGTGAAGGACCTGAATAGGCACTTCTCCAAAGAGGACACACAGATGGCAACAGGCATGTGAGAAGATGCTCAATGTCACTAATCATCATATAAATGTAAATTAAAACCACGATGAGATATCAGATGTACATCGAACTGAAACGTTTTTGCACAGCAAAGAAAAACATCAAAAAAATAAAAAGACAACCCACGGAATGTGAGAGCATATTTGCCAATACATCTGGTAAGGGATTAACATCCAAAATTTATAAAGAACTTACATAACTCAACACCAAAAAAACAAACAACCCAATTCAAAAATGGGCAAAGGGCCTCAATAGACACTTCTCCAGTGGACATACAGGTGACCAGCAGACATATGAAAACATGCTCAATGTCAATAATCATCAGAGAAATGCAAATTAAAACCACAGTGAGCTATCACCTCACACAGGCCTGTCAGAATGGCCATCATCAATAAATCAACAAACAGCAAGTGCTGGTAAGGATGTGGAGAAAAGGGAACCCTTCTGCACTGTTGGTGGGAAGGCAGATTGGTAAAGCCACTGTGGAAAGCAGTATGGAGATACCTCAGAAAAATTAAAAAAGAATCTGCCATTTGACCCAGCCATTCCCCTTCTGGGAAAATACCCAAAGAAACCCAAAACACTAAATCAAAAGAACATAAACATGCTGATGTTCATTGCAGCGTTATTTACAATTGCCAAGATATGGAAGCAGCCCCAGTGCCCATCAGTAGTTGAATCGATAAAACAACTATGGGACATTTACACTATGAAATACTACTCGAATGTAAAAAAAGGAGAAAATTTTACCCTTTGAGTTAGTATGGATGGACCTGGAGAATGTTATGCTAAGTGAAATACGCTAGTCAGAGAAAAACAAATACCGTATGATTTCACTCATATGTGGAACCTAATGAACAAACTGAACTAACAAGCAAAACAGACAGACTCATAGACAGAGAGCAGGCTGACAATGATTGGTGGAGATGGAGGGACTGAATAAAAAGGAAAAAAGGCTCATGGACATGGACAACAGTGTGGTGATTGCAGGACAGGGGGGGACATAAGGAGGTTAAATGGTAATGGGAAAAATACAATAAAAAATTTTTAAAAACCCATTTTCTAATTTTACAAAGCAAAAAAAAAAATTTTAAATCATAATGAGATATCACCTCACACCTGTCAGAATGGCTATCATCAATAAATCAACAAACGGCAACCATTGGCGAGGGTGTGGGTAAAGGGACCCCTCTTACACTGTTGGTGGGAATGTAGATTTGTGCATCCACTGCCTTATGGCCCAGTGATTCCGCTTTTGGGAGAATTATGAGACTATCCAGAGAAACCCAAAACAGTAATTTGAAAGAATGTATGTACCCCTATGTTCACTGCAGCGTTATTTATAACAGCCAAGCTATGGAAGCAACCCGAATGCCCACTGATAGATGAGTGGATAACGAAGAGGTGGTACACATATACAATGGAATATTACTCAGCCATAAAAAAGAATGAAATCTTACCATTTGTAACAGCATGGATAGGCCTAGAGAGTACTGTGATAAGTGAAGTCAGTCAGTCAGAGAAAAACAAGTACCATATAATTTCACATATATGCGGAATCTAAAGAACAAAATAATGAACAAACAAAACAGAAACAGACTCATAGATACAGAAAGCAGACTGATGGTTGCTGGAGGGGAGGAGGCTGGGGGAATAGGTGAAAAAGGTAAAGGGATTAAGAAATACAGATTGGTTGTTGCAAGATAGTCACCAGAATGTAAAGTACAGCACAGGGAATATAGTCAATAACTTTGTAATAACTACGCACTGTGCCAGGTGGGTACTAGAAATATCAGGGGATCACTTTGTGTATGATTGTCTAACTAGTAAGCTGTGCACCTGAAACTAATACAAAATCATATTGAATGCAAACTACAATTAAAAATAAAATTTAAAAAATAAAGAGTTACTTAACTTTCTTTGCTTGTTTCTTCATTCTGAAATTAGCATAGTTATTGTACCTGTCTCAAAGAGTTGTGGGAAGATTTAAATTAATGAATGCAAATAGAATACTTAACATGGAACCTATTTCACGGTAGCACTCAATAATTTTTAGCTATTGTGTATATTATTAGACAGGCCTCATAATTCTTTATTCATTTTTCAAAAGAGAGCATGATTTATTGAAAATAGAACAGAATTAGATGGCTTGTAATTGATTCCTTTTTCTGTTTCTGCTATTGGAAAGTTATTTTAATCATGTTGTTCATCTTGGTTAATTCCACAAATATTTATTGAGTATTTTTATGACATGCAGTAGAAATGATACTGGCTTCTCTATAAAACATAATGCTGTGTCTATCAAAGACATACACATGTGATGGCTTTATATTTCTCATAATTCAATAGATAATGGGAAACATTATTCTCAATAAAAAAAGCCATTTTGAATGTCAAAGAAGGAGTTTAATTATTACACAAAAGAACCTGTTTATGATACCTTACCTAAGGCAGTCTAAGAGTTTGAACCCTAAATCCATCATTATTCCCAGGAACTAATATCTAGGATATAATAGAATGTATAGAGAATTTTATTTTCTTATGAACTATACTATTTTTATGCTCCATTTGATAACAGCTGTTTTTACTGAGAATATATTCATGAATGAAAACTGCTGTATCTGTAGTTTTATTTTAAAATAACTATATTAAAAAAAACAAATTGGTCAATGTGAAGCAATTAGAATGTACAAGACAGTAAAAAGCATGTAAATGGACAGATAAGAATATGTCAGTATTTTCTAAACAGTGGTATAAAATAGCAAGGCCAGGAAAAAGAAATAACCTTGAAGTACCAATTTCCAGAAAACAGTACTATAAAAACTAGTGGTTTCCCACATTTTGCTAATCATTGTTTAGAAGACTTAAAAAAAAAGAGTCCACTAGAACATAAACAAAAACATGAAATAGCTTGGAAAACCTAGACAAGAAGCAATGAGTCCTTACATAACGAAGAAAATTTTACTGTAAGAAATGAAAGGGTTTAATATATAAAAAAAAATATTAGTTACAGAAGAAAAAATAGGAAACTATAACTATTTTAATTGTATCCAAAGTAAGAGTAAAAAAATCCTAATGAAAATCCCAAAGTACTTTAAAAGTTGAGAACATTAGTCAAAAGTTCATCTCAATACTCAACATAATGTTGTCTGGTCAAGATGGTGTGATGCAGCGCTGGCATCCTCCCACAACTGCATCAAAGGTACAACCAGTCTACTGAACAATCGTCATTCAGAGCCTGCTGAGGTCTCGCTGAGCGGAAATCCAACACCTGAGGAGGTGGAGATACAGCCACGCAGAGGCTGACAAGGCTGATGTGAGCAGGCTGGTCCCACACCCACATGAGGCGGCTAAAACTCAGGAGACATGCCTTGGCGGCAGAGGTGCCCCCTAGGAAGTGAGGGGTTGGAGCCCCACACTGGGCCACCCACCCCAGGGATCCAGTGCCAGGAAGAGTAGTCCCCATAACTTCTGGCTGCGGAAACCAGAGGGGGTTGTGGCTGAGTGAGATGGCGGCACTTCTGGAGTTCCAGGCAGCTCTGCTTGCATGGCCCAAGCGTGGGCTTGCATGGACTTACTCCCTTTGAGCTTCACTCCCTCTGAGCTTCAGAGCTGGAAAGGCCTCGGGGACAAAGGGGGACAAACTGAATTGTCTGGCACCAAGGTGAGAGCTCGAAGGGACAGCTTTCTCCCAGACATAAGTGCTGGCAGAGGCCATTATTCCTTTTCTGAGCCCTTCACCACAGAGCTGGAAGTGCATGTCATGTTTCTGTCTCCATCACCTCGTTCACAGTTTGCCCACCCTTGTGATTCCCTCAGACTCTGCTCCACCAACCTGAGGGCCCACCTTAGGTGTTTCCAGCGGCTTTTCCTTAGGAATGGCCTGTCATGGCTCATGCTTCAGGCTTGGCTAAAACCTCTCAAACAAGCAACATCAGGCCTCAATGGGCCCCATACCTCTCACAAGTGGTCTCAGGCCCAGCACTAGCAGCAACCAGCCTTAGTTCACAGTTTAGCCTTGCCTGGGCACATCCAAGCCTGGCATGAGTGGCGGCCATCTGCAGATAGCTTTGTAGCTCGTGCTGGGTGGTCCCAGGCAGAACACAGGCAGAGGCTGACCTTGGCCTGCACCTCCTGGGAGGCCCCAGAGCCAGGGTACCTGGCTGAACAGCTTCAGACCACATCAAAGTACCATACAACTACCTCCATAAGCAACACACTCAAGGGGTAAACTCTGCAGGCAGCACAGCGCTGCTGAGTAAATCCTGTTCTGTGGGGTGGGCCCCTGCACAGCTGATTCTCCATGGTGGTCACAGCTAGTCCTTGCAGCCAATCAGTCTGTGGGTAAATCCCTCCCACTGATGTACCAACAGCAATCAAGGCTCAGCTACAACAGGACAGTGCACCCAGCCTATGGTGGGGTAGGAGAGATGGTGGGAGGGGGCAGTAGCAGCATACTTGAAGTGCCCAGCCCAGGTGGACGGGGAGGGAGGCTGTGTCACAAAACCCTACAAATACCTACTATATTAGACCACTCTACCACACTGAGGAGAACGCAGCACCTCTACCAAATACATAGAAGCAAACACAGAGAGGCATCCAAAATGAGGAGACAAAGAAACAAGTCCCAAATGAAAGAACAGAAAAAACTCCAGAAAATAAATAAACAAAATGGAGACAAGAAATCTACTAAATGCAGAGTTCAAAACACTGGTTATAATAATGATGCTCAATGAATTTAGGGGAAGAGTAGGTAAACTTAGAGAGAACATCAACAGCATAGAAAAGGACATGGAAACCATAAAAAAGAACCACTAACTGAAATGAAGAGCAATTTATAGGGAATCAACAGCAGAGTAGACGAAGTCAAGAATCAAAACAGTGATTTGGAATATAAGGAAGCAAAAAAACACTCAACCAGGACAGCAAAAAGAAAAAAGAGTCAAAAAAAAAAAAATGAGGATAGTGTAAGGAGCCTCTGGGACAACTTCAAGGGTACCAACAATCGCATCATCGGGATGCTGAAAGGAGAAAAGAAAGAGCAAGAAATTGAAAACCTAATAAGAAAACTTGTCTAACCTGGAAATAGATATACATGTCTAGGAAGTACAGAGTTTCAAAGATGAACCCAAAAAGGCCCATACCAGGACACATCATAATTAAAATGCAAAAGGTTAAAGGCAAAGAGCGAACCTTAAAAGCAGTGGGAGAAGAGCAGTTAGTTACCTACAAGGGAGCTCCCATGAGAGTATCAGCTGATTTCTCAACAGAAACATTTCAGGTCAGAAGGGATTTGCAAGAAATATTCAAAGTGATGAAAAGCCAAGGACCTACAACCAAGATTATTCTACCCAGCAAAGCTATTGTTTAGAATCGAAGGGAAGATGATGAGTTTCTCAGACAAGAAAAAGCTAAAGAAGTTCATCAACACCAACCAGTATAATATGAAATGTTTAAAGGTCTTCTTTAAGAAGAAGAAAAAGCCCTGACTGGTGTGGCTCAGTGGGTTTAGCACTGTCCCACAAAATGAAAGGTTGCTGGTTCGATTCCTGGTCAGGCATGTGCCTGGGTTGTGGGCCAGGTCCCTGGTTGAGGGCATGCAGGAGGCAACCAATTCATGTTTCTCTTGCACATTGATGTTTTCCTCCCTCTCATTCTTCCTCCCTTCCCCTCTATATAAAAATAAATACATTTTTTTAAAAAGAAAAAGATTAAAAATATAAAAATAAAATGGTAATAAATACGTATCTACCAACAATTGAATCTAAAAAGCAAAAAAAGAAAGAAACAAACAAACAAATAAGCACAACAGAAACAGACTCATAGATAGAGGATATTTTGATGGCTGCCAGATGGGAGGAGTTTGGGGCATTGTGTGAAAAAGGTGAAGGGGTTAGGAAGTACAAATTGGTAGTAACAGAACAGTCATGGGGATGTAAAGTACAGCATAGGGAATATAGTCAATAATATTCTAACAGCTATGTATGGTGTCAATGGGTAAGAGATTTATCAGGATGATCACTTAGTAAATTATATATAATGTCTAATCACTGGGGTGTATATCTGAAACTAACATAATATTGTATGTTAACTGTAATTGAAAACTAAAATGTGGTTTTAAAAAGAGATGAAACAAAAATAATAATAACAATAATGCTGTGTGCTACAGAAATTAGCCAAGTTTTTAAAATAAATTGTTATGCTTTCATTTCCTGGGATCTAAAGTGATATATTAGAATATACAAAGATATATAAATTGTTGTATTAAAAAGATGGATTCTGTATCTTTATGTGTTTCTGAATAATGGAAATGTAATTACTTGACTTTTGGTATAAATAGTTCTACAAATATGGGACTTAAGTACCTATGAAATTGATTGGCTTACCAAATATGCAATATGCTCATATGCTTATGTTACTCCATACAATATGTGAGGTCCTATGAAAATTAAAAAGGTGAGTAAGATGTTGATTTTGACTTTGTGTAGCTTGCCCTTGATTTGGAATACACACACACACACACTTTTTATATGAATAAATATGGTAGAAAAATACAAGATATTTTTAAATATTTTAAGCACAGATGGTACTATAATGCTATTTCTATTATAAATTACTATAAAATTCAGACACATAAGGCTCATGATTTTTAATACAATAACACCCTTACAGGTCTGCAAGAATGTTTTAATCCCAAGGAACTGATAATAATAACTTATTCAATGGGATGCATTTGTAGTATCCATTTGTATGTACGATGATGTGTATGAAACAAGGAGATTTTAATTTTAGCTTAGTTTATTTTTCTGAAGACGGTTTCCAAGACTATTTAAATCCATTGAGACACAACAAATACATCATTAACATAGTGGGAATGCGTATTTTGTTTGCTTTCTAAGAAATGCTTCTGATTCACTAATAACTTCCCAATTTATCTAAACATATGTAAAAAGATTTCATCAAAAACTACTCTGTGCTATTTTGGAGTGGATTATTAATCTGGGTTTGAGGAAAGCATTGAAGTTCGATTCAACACTGATAATTTTTTTGGGTCCACACAGAGTCCATTTCTAATGAGCTACTGAAGAAAGATGATGTTTTGTTTTCTTGATAAATGCAACAGAATACAGCAAAAAAATCAAAAGTGGAAAAGACAGGCCTAAAATATGGTTATCCTTCATGCAAAATAATGGTTTGTGAACACTGAACTATTTGTTAGCAAGAAAATACAATGCTTCGGAGAAATGTTCAGTGGATGAACATATTTATAAATTGGGAAATTTTTCAAATTATATCAGGGAACTATTGTATATTTATGGGTAAATGATTTAACAAATACCTGGATGTGATACTTTAAAAGAATTTAAACTAATTTTGACTATGAGCATTCTTCTTTTGGGCTTTTTTCATCTTAAGTGGTTGACAATCTAGTTAATAGTTATGAGATTCCATGCCTGGAAAATGCAAAAACCAGACGTATATATGATATATGAATATATGTCAAAAGCCTTTTATGTCCATTAAAAAAAACATGAATAGCCATTATTCCTTTTGCAAAAGCCATACAATAGATGACAGGGTCTAAGAACCAGTGCTCCTTACCATGCTATGTAGCAAAATCCCAAGTCTCTCACTAGAGCTCTAAGATTGGTTGCTTGCCCAGTTGTTTGAATATACCTCTGGAAGGCCTCTGAAACGTTATCTCAATGATATTGCCATGATGTTGTTTGATTCTCAGTAATTCTGCTGAACCTTGAGCCAGAAGGCTCATGGAAGAATCAAGGCTGGTTTCAACATATACATGTCAAAGATTTTAGGGCAAAGGTTCTACAGGAAACAGCGTAAGTGCAACAGTAGTCAAAAGCCTTCCTATTTGGAAGTTAATCACAGAACTCAAGAGACTGTATTTTAACTACATCCACATAATCATATGGTTCCATTTATACATATGATCAGTTTCAGGGATAGTGGTTTTGAGAATCGGAATAAATTTATAGGCAAATTACTTTAAACTGAATCTGTGTGATGTAATAAGGAAGAACAGATTACTAAAGTAATATAAACTTAATTTTGTTGTATGCTTGCTACTGCTTACACAGTACCAAGGGCTTTAAGAAACTTATCTTGTTTAACCTTCAAAAGGACCCTGCAAGTCAGAAATTCTTATTTTTGTTTTACAGATGAGGAAACTATAACTTGGAGGGGTTAAATGCTTGATTCAAAGTCACTTAGCAAGTAAATTGGAGAGCTAGAATTCAAACTAGGTCTGTCTGACCCCAAACCTGAACTTTTACGATCTATATTCTACTACTTCCTAAGAGCAATTAAGAGTTGGCTCCAACTTTTAATCAGGTGGTTTAAAAAATTCAGTAATTATGCCTATGTGAATGATCCATAGAAAAAAGTTCCCAATATAGAATTTCTATTATGTAAATTTGGTACAACAAAGATCAAAAGTTAGTCATGTTGGTTCCAGACATCTGACTGAGAAGTAAACAAATTAGGAGAAGACTAGGAGAGAGAGCTAGGCAGGTCTTGACAGGAAAACGCATAGGAATCAGAAGAAGTAAATTTACACTATTTTGACCATGTAGCTCAGATGTTAGCTAAGATTAATATTTCCAGTGCAATATTAAATATGGAAAAATTCATTGGCTAGAAAACAGGAAAAGAAATAGGTTACAAATTTTGAACACTGGGGTTTGTTTTATGAAAGCCAGCTTTTGGAAACTTTTTTTTTATTACATAAAATTCTGTATTGTTTGAGAATTTCACAATGTCATGTGCTATTTTTAAAATGAAAAAAACCCCAAAAAACTAAGAGTACAATTGGGCAATAACAAAATTGCAGGGCTTTTAAAAGAGGATGATAGAAAGAAAGAAAAAGTTATGGCCTGTGTTTGTTTCTGTTCTGGTGGACCCTGAGACATGTCTGCGTTTGTCCTCTGTGGCTCACAATTTCTTGATTTCCAAGTTACTAATTTACTAAAGACATACAAATGGAACAGATAAATTTACCACAATGAAAAAAAAGTGTTACAGATCATATCCTCTTGGCAAAGGAACTTACTTAGGAAGCACTAAAGAAGGAATCACCCTGGAGCCCAAAATAATTATCATTGAGGCCTGGGGATGCTAGGCTAGTAGGGAGCGGCCTGACTGGCTGGATCTAATAATCACACAAGAGGTGAAATTCTCAACTCTTAATTCAGTGTTACGACACCCAGGTCCTTGTTGATAATGCAATGCTGTATAAATACCAATATCAAAATTTTTCTTAAATTTGTATTCACTACATTCATCTATAAAATATTGTTAAAAGGCTGTGTTTTCTTAATGAATGTTTGTCTCCAAATAAAATTACAACATTTTATTTCAGCTTGTATGTTAATGTCATAGCATACAAAAAACTTCTTAGTATGGCTACTGTCTTTCAATGAGAACTAATAGTAAGATATAGCAATCCAGTGGGGATGCTACCCATTGGACGGAGGTGGTACCGACTTCTGGATATTGATTTTCTGAGGAAATAAACTTCTTTGGAGATTAAGAAAAAGAAGAAGACGAAGACAGAACTTTTTAGCATTCACCTTTGTATAACAGATGAAGTAAGAGGGAGCAGTGGTTTAAACACAGCAGTCAAAAACCGTATCTCATTGCATGAAAACCACAGCCATTGTACAAGAAAAGCTACGTAGCTGAAGTCCAGGAAGAGGAGCTGTGTATAGACACAAACCAAATAAACTGCTTGCTGTCTTCTGGTTTGGGAGGAATGATAAGCAAAACAGGAAAAACAAAGTAAAGAGGTGTATTTACTTGAATTTCCCAAGGGCTAACACTTTTCCTCATTATATAAAGGAGAAAACGAGGGATGTTTCTTTTAAGTGTCTGTGCCACAGATGAGGAAGAATGCACACAGAGCTACGGTGGTACTGGGAACCCTTGCTCAGGAGATGAATAGAAAGTTCACAGTTACCTCTGACACACAGTTACTCGGTGCTTCTATTCCATGCATGAATCTGTTAACACAAATATCACTGACACACGAGGTTAAAGAACCCCAGCTGGTTCCCCACACTTGCGTTTGTGGGAATGCTTCTTACAATGCAGTGTTTAACTATATGAAACAGAATGTTCTCTTAGATAGACAAACTTCCCCATTATGTTGTTATGATAAGCAAAATGCTTAACTACCAGAAACTTTTCAGAAAAAAGAAGTGCACTGTGATACACACTCTATGTGAGACGAACAGCATTATCTCATTGCTTTACCGACCGGCTTCCTTCTACTTGTCATGACTGCATATGCTTTTTATGGTCGAATTCTGGTAACGGTTTTTAGAAAGTGTAAATGAAAACTTATTGCAAAAGTAAGATGAAAACTTACTTAAACCTATCAAATAATTTTTTAGCAATTGATTACCATACGAGATCTACCTTAGAAGAAAGACTATGCTTAACTCAGGGTTCCAGGTGTCATTAAAAAATAAAAATCCTCAGAAATCTTTAGGAGATTAGAGACTTTTAAGGCTCTAAAAAGCAGAAATAAAATAAAAAAACAAAACTGGGAGCTACCAGTGGGGTCTGTAGCTTTTCCCTCTGGTAGGATCTGTTAAGATTCTATCAAGTCATTAAAGAATAATGATAATGTTAGATGTCCTGTTCAGGTAAATTAAATCATCTGATCTCTGATAGAGGAGATCTGAAGATATGTTAAAGTTGGGAAAATAATGTGGAGAGTAGGGCAAAAGTGAAAAACTTCTTGGGTTTCTGCTTTCTTGTTCTTTTTTATGAAGGGTGGGGTGGTTTCAGAAGAACAGATAGTGAGTAGAAGACTGTGTATGTTCAGGCTGGAGTTGGTAGAAAAAAGCAATAATAGAGTTCTCTTTATTTGTGATTAGCAAAAGAGGAGGGGATTTTGTCTGCTTGTTCCTCTTGCTTTGTGGCTCAGAATCTGTAAGCTCTCTTATTAGACATCTGAGGAGCTCATTTCTGCAGTTTTAGTAACTAGAACACGAGATTCTCCAGAATATGTCATCATATACCAATGTACAAAATGATAATGTGCATAATTTTTATAAATTTTGTGATTTACAACAGTATGCTTGTCAAGTTGGAGAAGAAAGCACTGAGAATTGAGTTAGATGTCAACTAACATGAAACTGGGATGTCTGCCTAAGCAACAACTGTAGTGTCATGCTTGAACTTTAGAAGGCAATGACAACTTTAAAGATATGAGACACTGATGGGGGTGGGTGGGGTGGGTGAAATAGGTGAAAGGAGTCAAAAGGTACAAACTTCCAGTTATAAAATAATTAATGGGAATGTGATGTACAACATGGTGACTATAGTTCACTGATTTTAGCCTTTTTTATCTCCTGGCACACATAAACTAATTACTAAAATTCTGTAGCACACCAAAAATATATCATATTTTTGGCTGATCTGCCAAAAACTAGGTATAACTTTGATTCATTCACACCAGATGGCCATTGCTGTGCTGGCCGCCATCATTTTTTCATTTGACACACTAAGGAAAAGAGGTCAGTGCCCCTGACTAAACAGTTTGGTATTCCGTGTTTTAAAAATTACTGTGGCACACTAGGTGAAAATCATTGCTATAGTTAATAATACTGTGTTGCAAATTTGAAAGCTGCTAAGAGAGTAGATCTTAAAGCTCTCATCACAAGAAAACAATTCAATAACTATGTGTGGTGACAGGTGTTAACTAGGCTTACTGTGGTGTCATTTTGCAGTGTATGCGAATATCAAATCGTTTTTTTGGACAGCTGAAACTAATATAATGTTGTATGTCAATTATACCTCAATAAAAAAAAAGACTGAGAACATCTGAGGAGGACTGGTAATTTATTTTCAAATATATTTATACACACATACACACATATACATTTACTCTATGCAAAGTGCTACTTTAGATATTTGAGCGTAAAATAATGCTCAAATAATAATGACTTGAATAACATCCTTATTTGGATGGACCTTATAATCTAATAGAAAATAAAGCCATTAGACTCAAAAAGTTTAATTAAAGCATAAAAGTCATACAACCAAAATAGTATGAAAGACAATTTGCTATATTAGACAATTAATCATCAAATTAAGTGTCCAGACCAGAGCTTACTAAATAAACCTGGCTGTGCCATTGAAATTATATTGAAAAGTTTTAAAAAATTAAATGCTTCAGCTCTACCCCAGACCTTCTGAATTAAATTTCCGGGCAGGGCATGGAAGAATAAGGGGTATAAATTCAGAGAAAGGAGAGGAGTTGGGGGAGATGAGACCTAGCATTCTACAGTTAATAAAGCTCCCCAGATGATCCTGATGTAAACAGTTTGGCATAACCAAGTAGAGAAGTATTTGAGAATCACTGCTGTGGGCAGGATGGCACCAACAGGCAAACATATTTCTACCAGTAAACGTGGCACATCAACCAAATGCGCTTGGAGTTATGGCGGATTTTCCGTATGAACGCACACTTTTTCCACCTCCATAATGAGGCTGAGAAATATCAGCCTGGACTGTGAGACTGCGATTACACAGTGAGGCTGAATGGCCCCACGGAGCAGCAGTTTGCCTTGAGTTTTAAAGGCAAGATCTTTCTTGCTCAATGTAGGAGAAAATCTTGCCATGGAAAGGGAAGAGCATATTTTCAGGAAAGTAAAACTGGGCTTGAAGCATGATGCACTGAGGAGCTGTTTAGAAGAAAGGGCTCATGCAAGGGAACACTGGACTGTAGACAGTATGAGGTTCCCTCCTAGGATTCCACTGTGTTTTTATTATGGAGAAATGTGAATATCAAGTCAAGGACCTTCTAAATCTCAATGCAATAAACTCTGTCATTTTTGTTTACTCAAGGTACTCAAAAAGGGTAGTTTCTTACAATTTTCATTATAATCTGCACATCTAGGATGCATTCTTGGCTGTGAATTTTGGTTTCTTTTAAATATTCTTTAAAGAAGGTTCTAGTTTCTTTAGTCAATTTTATTCAACCCTTGTGCTTAATAGAGAAAAGCCAGGACTACAATGGCCTGGTGCTGATGACATAAAGTGTTTGCCCACGAGATGCCTTTGTTCAAAGTGCCAGAAAGAAAGAATAAATTTCCAAGACGATTATCATTGATACCGAAGATTTAAAAGTTCGGGCATATGCAAACTGAACCAAATACCAATATTATGGTTACCTGAGTGAATGATTCCTGGTAAGATCAGGTTGACGTTCCTGTAGAATTTCAAAGATATTGGGCTGGCGCAGAAATGCAACAATCTTGTCATTATAAGCTGAAAAATCAGAAAATATAACATAAAAAAAATCTGTTATTAGTTGTATGCATAAAAATCCAAACTATAAAAAATCTGTTTTCTGGTTAATATTCCTGCTCCTCCAAGTTGGAGCCACTACAGATGCTTAAATTCCAATTTGTGTCTATCCTGTTACTGGACATACTTCATAAAGCTCATCTGATGAGCCATGTTTGTCATCAAACTGCAAGATGAGATCACCAAGATTCAGATAGATATTGATCATTTAGGTTACTGCTTACCAAAATCAACTTCATAAGTAACTGTTAGAAATGGAAAACTATCTTCTGATTAAATATCAGCCAGGCAGAGGGGTAAAGAGACAGAACAAGCCACCAAAATGCTAAAGTCAGCAGCAACGGCTGCTACCAAAATGCAGAGGGCAGGCCATTTTCAGGTTCGATGTGAAAAGAAATGCCATTAAGCCACACATAGCTCTTTACAAACCAACTGCATCATACAACCAGCAACGGCTACTATGATTAAATAGTATGTTAAAAGAAAAATTTATATCAGTCAAGGCTGCCTAATGCCCATAGAAACTTAAAAACAATTACTTAGAACTTATTAAGGCTCTTTTAATACCTCTTTGGTCAAGAAAACTAGATTCATTTTGATTATACTTACTTATAATCAGAAATACAGATATATTTATTTATTAAAATATTTTATTTATTTTTAGAAAGAGAGAAAGGGAGGGAGAAAAAGAGGGAGAGAAACATCAATGTGTGGTTGCCTCTCGCGTGCCCTCCCCTGGGGACCTGGCTGGCAACCCAGGTATGTTCCTGACCGGGAATCGAACCGGTCACCCTCTGGTTCGCATTCAGTGCTCAAAGCACTAAGCCACACCATCCAGGGCTAGAAATACAGATATGTTTAAACCACAAAACTGAGTGTATGAATTCTTAAACATTAGAAATCCTAGTTCAGTTAACACTCTGGGATTCATAAATATGAACCCAACTTAAACTAACTTAAACTAACCGATGATCAAACAAAAGAAATATAATTCTCTAGACATTTGGTGGTTCAAATTCGTATCATGCTGCCTATACATATACATTTTAGTTAAAAATAAATAAAAATTTAAAAAATACTGTTTGCTAACATGGAATCCCATTATCAAATTCAAAGTGTCCCTAACTGCACATTTCAGCATATATCAAAAATAAAACCAGCTCGATAACTGAAATTTATCAATGGGTTTTTACATGCCATTCAGGACTAGGGACCACATAACTTTCTGAATGAAAATTTTAAAGCACTTTAAAATTCTGTGTGCAATGTTTAGTCTCCTCTTAGTAATGGCATAATAAAAGACTGTTTCCTGTGACCCAAAATTTCTTCTTACCCAGTGGATGCCAAACTTTCTTAGAACATGGACAATATATTACATTTTGTGGTAAAAATTTTCTTTAAAAAAAAACAGTAAAAATTTTAAGGAAAGAAACAGACAAACGGAGAGCCATCCAAATGTAAGACGGAGCAGGGAGCCCATGAGGCCCCCAGCTGGTCCGTGTGCACCCCACCTGCCTAAGGGCCTCTGGGTCTGATGACTGATCTCCTTCAACTTCATCATTTTAATAACAACTCAAGTTGTCAGGCCTCTTTGCCCACAACTGTTTATTTATATCTTCCAATGTTGCTCCAAAATTTGCCCCCAAAACCCCTTAGGAAAGTGCCGTCCCTGCCTTCTTGTTTTGGTGGCTACTGTGAGCTCTCACGCCCTTGAAATACTTAATCTGAGGCGACCACATAATACAGTTGCCTTAATAATCTATTTTTCTTTAACTTCAACAACCTAACATAACAGCTCTACTCGGAAAAGGTAGAATAGTATTAAAAAAATCTCTTCCTATAGGAGTTCATAAGACGTAAGGACTCTGAGATTCAAATCAATTTCTTGGGGATAATGGAACAGTGTCTCAGTACAGGGCAAAATGAGCAGCTGACAATGGGGAAATATCAGCATGGAATGCACAGTACACAATGACGTGAAAAGCAAAGATAAGGATTTCTGGAAAGTGATGACATACCCACTGGAACCATGTCCTGGTACTGTGGCCTACTGACGGTGTTGAACGTACTCGATGGCCTGGGAAGAACCGGTGGCCCTGCGTGTCGAGAGTCTTCTCCTACCTGCAACACAAGCACCGTTTATGTTCTGCACTAAGACCTGAAGTGCTTTACATCAGCACCCCGAGCCAAGTTTTTCAAAGTACCTGACAACAAGCACTGGTAAGTTCCAACTGATCAGAACAGATGCCAGCGGAAGAGCTGACACGGGATTCTTAAAAGCTCTGCTTTACTTGCTGAATTGAGTGGAGGGGTTGGGGCGTCCAGGTCCTTGACAGAGGAAGGGGCAGTGACTATCTACCATGTGGGACAGGAGTTGGTCCACGTGCTTACAATTACTGGGGCTGTGGAAGCGAAATAGCAGGCCTGTTCATCAGGAATAACTTCTACCTGGACAGAACACAAACCTGTAACAATACACGCAGAGCAAAGACCTGGGAGGTACAAAATAAATGAAGACAGTGCCAGGCTATGCCTTCTTTCGGCCACGGCTGGCCAAGGAATTCCCTGCCTCAGCAGAAGAGGGGTTGAAGAGCAGCAGCAGTCTTCATGTGGGTTTCTCAGTGGGTATATTATCTCCTTCGAAGCAATTTTTCTTGCCTATTAGAGCACCCAGTACAACAGCCCTTTCTGGTTTGAACCTCCCACACCAGGGAGCTAATCATAGCAGGTGTGGAGGAGCTAAACAGAGTAGCCCTGACCTGAATTATTTATGGTACCTATTACAGATTTAAAAATTCATACCTACAAGAAGACAAACGAAAACTATTCTGACCAGAAAACTGTAACATTGCTCTAGCTTCTGTTTTAGCATCCTCCTCCTTTCCCCCATACAACAGAAATCTTTTAATACAGCAGTAGAACAGTAGGGTAAGAGAATCAGAGAACAAAAGGCAAAATAACATACCGGATTTACAAACTGGTACTTTTAAAATAGAGCTTCTACTCCCACCCATTCAAATCTTCACAACCATTTGACCCTATTGCATCTGTTAGGTGTTTGGTGAGAGTTTTTCTGCAGGCCCCCAAACTGGAAATGTCATCCTCACCCTATACTGCTTGCTTATCCTTCAAGAATGCTTGCACTCATTCAAAGCGTAGTTCACACAGCCCCTCCTTGGTGAAGACTTCCCTTCCCTTCACGCTGAGATTAAATGTGGCCTCCCTCAGCTCCCACAGCACTCGGGGTATGTTTCTAAAGCAGTTGCCATTATTGACAGTTTGTAAAGCATTTTTCATCCATAGTTTTCATCTGTATTATCATTAATTTCATCTATTATCACCTTAATAAGAACACAGGGCACAAACATATGTTATTTATTTGTGTTACTCTCAACAAACACCATGGTGCTACACAGCAGGTGTTTGGTAAGTATTAATCTGTTGGACGAAATTTCTACTACCAGAATTTCTACTACCTGGAGTATTTGCTAAATGCGTAGAGTGGCTGCAAAGGCTCGTCTGTGTCACTAAAAGTTTCTCACTCTGCTTCTTGTGAGTTACTGGCTCTGAGGAATGAAGTCAGCCACTCTCTGGTGAGACTCAATCATTAACTACCTCTTGTTATGTTAGTCACAGAAGTTATCATCGCGGTACACCTACATATACTTTCCCTCCTGTTGGTATGCTGCTATGTGTCATCATTTCCCAGAACAACCAAAGGTCGTCTTGTTGACACCCTACTTCTTCAAACCAGACCATCGGCCAGTGGGCAAGCCCTGACAGACGTGCATATCGCTACAGGACGTGCCCGCTTCCGACAGCTGTGCCAGGAAGCACGTCCCCCTCAAAGGTTAGCAACACTAGCCCCAAATGCTCGGTCTTTATGGGGTATCTCTCTTCCACTGCTCAATTTCCATCAATACAATGAAATCTTCATTCAGATTTAATGGGTCCCTTAGGATCCCTCTCCCACAACAGGCTACTTACTACTGGGATCATGAACACAGTTCAAGTTCTAAGGCAGAGGGGCTGAAAGAAAATGTACGTAGAGCTATTAATCTCATGCATGTAGTCCTGACCAGACTGAATGGTCAGCTTCATATTGTGAAGTCAGGATAAGACAAGTGGCTAAAGTGCACTGGCCACGTGATAAAGTCAGGCAGGGCCCTAATTATGCTACATGTCATGCACAAAGTCCACGGTGAGCGGTCTGTTCTGCTTTCAACATGAATGTTGTTAGCATCACCCACTTTACCACTAATGGTTTATATGACAGCGAGGTAAGGGTTTATTAGCTGCTCATAAAACATAAATATTTTTGTGGATACCTCCTCTTGCAGATTTATATATTGTTTCTATATGAGCTTCTCGGGTGCTTCTGTGTTTGCACTTACAACCAGTGAACACACATGATGCATTAGAGCAAGTATGAAGATGGGAGGTTCCCAGAATGGAATTTTGATGTATCAAATTCAGTTATTTATTGCAGTCATAATTTTTCTTATAATAGGAGCTACAAAAATATTTGACCTACAATATAATACTGAAAATATCATACGCACATAGATGTGGAAAGGGCATGCAGGAAAAGAATCTTAATTAAATATGTCTAAGGGAATTATTAAAAACAATGTATATTAAGTGATGACATATATTGAAAGCATAAATCCACATAAGGAGAAAAAAATTTGACCTAAAATGTTCCTTTTCTTTATTTGCACCTTTAAAGAAAAAGAGAAGCAGGAAGGTATTACTTCTTTTTGCTTTATGTGGGTTTTTTTTTTTTGGTTTGGTGTTTTTTTGTTTTTTGTTTTGGTTAGGCTATTAGAGAGCCCTCATGTGGTTATCATGGATTACTGCAATCTAGCAATGTAGAGCACAATAGAGCTTTTAGTAATTCTTAATTCCACCCATTTTCTCTGGACACTCAGAGTACATAACTCAACTCTCAGATATATCCTAATTTTAAAGATTATTAGTGAGAATACCACAATCCCATAACCTTGGCCAAATATTTTAATCTAATCCAGCAAGCCTCATTTAAGAAACTCCCTTATATTTTACTGAATTTTAGCCCACTAAAAGTTACATTCATTTCTTCCTATGAAGCTACCCTTAGGTGTGTAAAAGGGCTCATTATACCCTCTTAAACATTTATTACATTATTGAATTCTCTCTCACCATCCTCTGACTTTAAGAAAATCTCTAATTTCTTCCATCTTTCCTCATATATTCTGCTTTTTAATTTTGTCATTTACGCTGTGTTTCCAAAGAAGCCCTGTCAACATTCCAGCACTTTTCAGTCTCCAAATGATAATCTCTAAGTCCAGCTAGAAAAACAAAACGATAATGAAAAGCTGGCAGCACTCCACACATCCCCCCATCCATGTGGCTTCTGGCGGCCACGGGCGAGCAGCCCCGCAGGCCAGCGACTCACCTCGCCTGCGCTGTGGCTGCGCTGTCTCGTCAGGTGCTGCCGATGGACCAGCGCGCTTGTGGGTCGACTGCTCTGAAGTGGGAGCCGGGGATCGATGAAAGTGGTGGTCCGGGAGTTGTGGTCGACAAAAAATGCCTAGGGAACAACCCACTTAATGGTCAATGCATGCCATGTACTTGTCTTAGCGGACCTGTCATTTCACACATTCAGGAAAAGGCCCACTTCTGAGTAAAGACCTTAGCTCCATTTTCTTCTAATTTTAAATCTTTGGGAGAATTTATCCTTACTCCCCAGGACAGACCAAGACAGAGAAAGTTGTGCTTAAGTTGGACCCAGACTGAAGAGAGCAGGAAGGAACATTATCCTGGTTTTTAGGAAATACTCTAAGAGACAGTCATCAAAGATATGATCTTAGAAGTCATATGAGTGGCCATTCAGCCTTCTCTTAACTGATGCTCTTTAAGCTCTTACTGCTATCCAAAATTATTACAAAGTTCTGACCTCACTGACTTCTACTTTCCTTCTCCTACGCAGTCAGCCACCAAATCCTCCTCATTTTCCCACTATAGTGCCTCCTTTTTCTGTCCCATCCCAGCCTGACTCCCATCCCATTATTTCAGGGCTTTCTCTTATGCACAGAAGTATTAACAGCTTCTCACTTGTTCCACATCTCTACCCTTACTCACTTAACTGGCACCTCAGTATCAGAATTATTCTTCCTACATGCTTTGATTACATCGCCGCTCCAAACCAGAGCCTCTACTGGCTCCCCATTATCTATAGAAAGAACATTCCACTCTTAGGTCAGTTTTCCAAGACTTGAAAATCTCCTTCCTTCTTGCCTTCCAGTTTAGTCATCAATCACACATTCATACAAACTGTATCAGCTACAATGACTCTGGCCAAGCCATTTAAGTTCTCTCTACAGATTTCTTATATAAACATGTCTCCTCATTCATAATAAACATTTGTCCCCCATAATGTAATAAAGAGAAAGGAAACCATATCTATTGTGTTTACTGAAGAATCCTTGATGACAGGAAATCATGAATGAGCATAAACCACTTCCTTCTGTGTTGAAGTAAGGGCTGCATACAATGTAGAGAAGCCTTCTTTTTAATTCTTTTCACTTAATTCTAACGCTCTACACAAGGGCTATTTATCATTATCTTTAGGAGTTAAATAGTATGTGTTTTCAAAGTAAAATTCACTGAAGGTAATAATGAAGCCCATCATCTCAAGGACAATTAGAAAATATAAGTTTTCCATGATCAGATAAAGTTAATTAGGTCATCAAAGATAAAAAGGACTTCTAGGAGAGCCAGGAGACTCACTACCTATAAATCAAGTGTCAGGGCACATGATTTATACAGGTCAAGGAGCCTAAGAGAAAAAGAACTAACTTCTGAAACTGGTGGAGTTCAGTTAACAAAAAATGCCTTAAACACCAGGAATGAATACATTCTAGGCAAATCCTAGGTGCAAATGGTATGTTTATGCCTATCAAATAGAACTCTCCCATTTATGAAACAAAAATGTTTCTCAATATACATAATCAAAAAATGGGGAAAAACAATTTGTAGGCAGTTCTCAAACAGGAAAAAAAAGAGTTCTCTGTAAAGAAATAACTTTAAGCAATAGATGCACTAGAAAACAAAGCAGAGAAATGGACAGAAAGGGAATCCTTGCCAGTGCCTTCTCTCGATATCTGATTTCCAGGAAACAAAGGCTGGATAAATGGAAGTCTTATAGGAGATGGTGTCGCCAGCTTAGCATCCCTGGGTAATGCTCTTTTTATCCTAACCTGTCAGGTGGAACATCTTTCTTTTCTGGTCTTGTTAAAAAAAAAACAAACAAAAAAACCCCACACACTTTAATGATAAACCTGACACAGGTCTGTATTGGCGGGCTCTGGGCCAAATACCACAACTGGTCTCCAGCTGACCTGCGTTTCTAACACACTTGTATATTATTTCTGCCACTATTCAAAATGTCATAAAATAGGAACTAAATTATTTTTACAAATGGACATTTCAAAATTATACGTTTTAGAGTTAACTGTATATTTACTTTATGTAAATTTAGATTACGCTTTTAGTACTAAACAACATAAACCACGTAGGTTAAGGGAAAACTATAAGAAATACTAAAATAGAATTGCCTATTTACTCTACCTAATTTCTTGGGAATGTTTTGAAGGGGTGGGTGGCCATTTAGAGGTAACCATGATGCACGTGTAATTATAAGGACAAATGGGTGTGCACATCTAGGTCAGCTGTGATTCATATGCAGTGTCACAGTCTAATTTGATGTTAAAAGGATTGTCTAAAATCCATTCTCTAAAGAACTGCACTGTAGATGCCTTGAGGATAAGGACTCTTACTCTGTTATCACCAATAATTTTTAGGGCTGTAGCTGGGGGAGAGAGAATGCTCGATAAATAATAAACTGCAAAAATTCTAATATGCAGACTCCCGACCAAAATACAGAAAGACAACTCACAATGAACTAATCAAGTATTAAAAGTCATGTTCTTTTACTAAGCACAGAAATACTTAGCGATCTGAAAGAATAAACGAGTGTGTATACATGTGTGTGTTGAGTGAAAAGGGTAAAGAGGTAAAGACTATAAAACCACAAGTAAGATAGACGGTTTTACAACATCTCATTGCAGACACGAATAAATTACCACGCTAAAACTTGGGAAGTGGAAAGCAAAGTACTGATTAAATGCTTGAGATCTGGGAAGACAAGTCTGGTTCTGAGCTCTAGCTCCACCACTTACTTACAGGTATAACCTTAGGCAAAACTTAACTTTTTTTAAACAACAATTCCTTGTCTGTTATATGGGGATAATAACACCAACATCAAAGAAAGGTTACGTAAGATGGTTCATATAAATTTTTTAACACAGTGCCTGTGATCCCTTAAATGCGAGTTACCATTTTTATTACTAATAATAGTTTTAACTTTTAAGACATTTTTCTGAGGATCACAATGTTTCTTGCTATAGTCCTTATACAAGGCTCAAAAAAGATGAAGAACCAGTGAAACTAGACTTCCCAGGCTCCTTGTAGGTGTGTGTGACCCAGACTAGGTTGTGGGCAATGAGATATAAATAGAGTGTCACATGGTTATTCTGGAAAACCCCCTTATTCAAGGCAGTTTTATAAGGCCAAGCCCTGCTTCTGCCCTTCATCCGTTCTGCTCCCTGAAACGAGGACGTAGATTGCCGGCACTCCAGCAGCTATACCGAACCACGAAGATGAGGCATGGCTGAGCGAAAAGCTGGACGGAGCCTGGGCCCTCACTACGTGGGGAACCGCCTTACAAGCCCTAGACCTCCTGTCTCTGAACTTCTTTATGTGACAGAATAAAATCTTGTATATTAAACCTTGTATGGGTCTCTGTGAGAGCCCAGATCCTAACTGATACACTGAAGTCTCAGCACCGCAGAGGAAAGGCAGTCTTCCTGAGATTGAAAGCATAGAACACATAAGCCAGCCACCAATATTATAAGCGAGGATTTCCATGATTTGAAAAATGATGATATCTCATTATTATTCACTTTTCACACAGTTCAGTAACAGTTCTGGATTTAAGTGACATGCATATTAGGGAACTTGTAGCTGGGATTTGAACCCGTCTTTCTGTCTGACTCCAAAGCCCAGTGAGCTGCACCTACTTCCCCTCTCTCTGCTTTTCACATATCTTCTCTTTCCATTCTGCTTTCTGCCTCCTGTCGTTTTCATGTTCTTCTCACTCCCCTGACACCTCACAGTACTTCATTTTAGAAAGGCATTTAATTATTTTTTGAATTAGGCTGACGATAACAGCCACTCACAGCACTGGGCCTCACTACTGTTTGAACACTGAAAAGGCTGCCACTAAGCCAGACAGAGAGTGTCTACACTCTGCACGCCTGGGTTGCTAACCTGTCGGAGGCACGGCTGTGGGTGGGGAGTAGGTGCTATTTGTAACCCACAAGGGGCTCAGTTTCAGAGTCAAGTGGAATGTGTATATTGTTTACACATGCTTTTTAAGTCTGCCAAGTACTTGGCGAGAAAGGTCTCAATTCAGACCTCTATCAAAACCACGTAGCTAGAGCACTAACAGAATGCAGCACAAAGAAGCAATTCCTCGGCAAGCGTTTGGCTTTGTTCCGCCCACTGTGTGACTTTAGACAGGTGCCCCTGGTGCTCTGCCTTATCCGAATAAAGGGAACTATTCAGGTCACCGATAAGTTGCGAAAAAATGGATTCTACCTTAAAATGGAGAGGAAAGCATAGAGAAATTACCGTGTAAATTTTAGGTTTGCCATTTCTATTTCTAACACAAAAATCAATTATGTCAAGAAAGTAGATCACCTTCCCACAGGATACCCTAACTAGTTCAAGCCAGTAATGAAGTTGACCTAGTCCTTTTTTTTTTCCCCCAATTTGGGTCACATTTTATGTCACCATTATTGAATAACCTGACTTTCTTTATGAAAGTATCAAACATGTATTAGTAAATACTGTCTTGATAAACAGCATGTGGAGAACATAGATTCCACAATAAAATCAATTGTATTGAAAAATAAGTCTTTTTCACATTAGCCACTAGCAAAGCAAATTTGAACAACATAGAGTTCCTACTGTTAACTTTCATTAAGGAAATCCACTCCAGCTTCACAGTGCTGGACCAACTAAGACTAACAACACAGTTAAAAACTAAAAGGAATGCAAATATACGAACTTAAATCTCATTTTAAAAACTCCTACCCTTTCATTGCTTCCGGGCATGATCATAGTCAGGAAATACGGGCTGGTTGGAGCCAAGTGGTATTTTAGGGAGGCCAAACAAAATACACTTCTCTCTTTACACAATTCTTTTTTTTTTAAAGCTTCTATTATTTTAAGAAAAGAAAAGGCCATCAATATTTGTGAAGAAATACCAGCCTCAAGCTCAACAAATCTAAGTTACAGAAGTTTGAAATTTTTTCCAGTTAACATTCTGCCAAACCAGAAATCCATAATAAAAGACCGTGTAAACAAAATAAAACAAAAAGCACTTGTAACCACACTACAGAAAGACCGAACATCAGCTCTATCTTTCCTTCTCAAAAGAGCTATGGAAACAATGAAAGAACAACAATTTATAAGTTAGAAGTAGTGAGTAATGAATCTGTTCTAACTTCTGGCATCTCAACTCTACAAAGTCTTAGAAAAGTTCAAAAAAAGTTAAGTGCAATCTAATTTTTATAAGCATTGTGTTTACTCACATGTTCTTTCCCTTCCAAAAGATGAATTTCTTCTCAGCTCCTGGATCCCTCCCTAGTATCTCCCTAAGTGTAAGGAATTATATGCTATTAATTGTTCTGTATGATATCCCAAATGAACTCCATTACCAACAATGGAGATGAAAAAGGCTTAATGATATAGTTTATTCTGAGTAAAACATAGTCATGCTAATGTTTTCGATCACTTGGTTCATTTGAACAGTAAGTGGTCCCAAATATTTCATGATATCTGAATCAGTCACAATAAAGTTAAAAAAGGTTGTTTTGTCAAACTGCTATGATTAAAGAGCTTAAAGTTGCTAGGAGAGAAGGTAGGATTCATGGTACTTAGGCTAGGGTTCTGGAAACAGCTGGTAGCTTAATAGACGTGGATGAGTGCAATGTCCATCAACACTTGAGATGTAAAAAAATGTAGCTAAAAAAAAAATTGCTAAAAGAGAGTTTATGTGTTGGGAGTGGAGGTATTTAGGTCTTGGAAATAGTATAGGAGAGCCAGTGATACACTGGAGTAGCTTGTACTGGCTCATGAAAGCTGATGAGAAATTTTAAGGTATTCTGTGGACTGGCTGACAATGATGCTAGCAGACTGAAACTGGCTATGGTGAAAGAATTTACACTGTGGAAAATGGCAAATGCTATGAATTAGCCCTCCTCCATGCTTACCCTGGAGAGCTGGCTGTTAAACATTTACCAGCACAACACTGTATAAGACTGAGAATGGAGTTCTCCAAATCAGCCCATTTTATGAAAAGTAGAAAAAGGTCATTGCCATGAAATTCTATAATATAGCATGTTGTATTTTAAAGAAAGATCCACTGTAAGTCATGAAGACAACTGTTTAAAAATAAAATGCAAAGGCCGTCTCCATATTTGGGTAATCCCTTTAAAATTCTATGAGTCTAGCATTTTACTCAGAAATATATTCATGAAACCAATCTCAGCTCAATTCTCTCATTCAAAAAGGTATGCTGCCCCTGGAAGATTCTTTCTCTTTGCCTTATATGTGTATTTAGGGGGTTATTATTTTGTCTAACACCTTTTTAAACCCTTAAAATGAGCAAGAGATTGTCTAAAAACCACGTGCTATGTATACATTTAGAGTTTAATTCCACCTCCACCTGGGTTGCTGTGTAAATTGAGGTGATTAAATCAAGTCGCCACCACAAAGAGAGGTTCGTTGTTTCAAAGCAATTGAAGGGATGTGTCACAAAAATAACAAATGCAGTGGTTAAATTGGCAAAACTACCATATTTTTCAAAGTGCTGAACTTATCCTGCTGAGAGATTGAGACCTCATGATATTAAGTGGCATTTTCCTTGTTGAAATGAACCTGATCCAATAAATGGTGGTCGTCAGCTTCATGTGGAAGAAACCAGAGTCTATGTCATCACTGGGGCAGCTTCTACAGCCACATGGGCTATTAGGGTCTGGAAAAATGAGAATCTTCACGTAGGCTCAGACTGTGGTCACTTTCACTGTACAAATATTTGTTCTGTTCTAAAAAGCTATCCTCATAACTATAACTGTCTCTTGTCATGTTCATCAAAGTTGGGTATTTGGACCATTCTGATACATCCAAAGTCACAAACTCCTAGAGTTACAAAGCTTGGATATACACACAGATGTCAATTTAGCTGCAAGATATTATAGCATATGTCTTTTGTAGGGAACCCACCTAAGGAACTGTGGGGAAGGATATTTCATTTTAAAATAAGATAGTTACCATGTGACATTTTCATTTAAAAAGAAAACTTGAAGTATATGATATATTATTTTTAAAGTTCACTGTTTCTTAGTATTTCAATTTAGGCCCACGTGGAATGATTTGGGGCGGGGGGGGAATCTTGTATTCATCTGTTTGAGAGTACAAAACAAAGAGGCAGGGGAAAAAATTGTTAATCTATGTTTAACATCTGAAAGAGAAATCAAATATAACACGTTTCCTAAAAACATTAAACCAAATGACAAACCTATTATGCGAACTTAAATTACAAACTTCACAGTATTTTTCTAATGATCCACTTTGGCATCATTCTCTCAGTTATCCTTAACTCTCTGCAATGGATCTTCCACTGATTTTATTTCATTGACATGGGTCTGTGATGGCTGATTTTATGTGTCCACTTTACTGGGCCATGGGATACCCAGGCATTTGGCCAAGCATTATTCTGGGTCTGTCTGTGATGTGTGGCAAGACTACGATTTGAACTGATAGACTGGGTAGGTAGACTGCCCTCCTCAAGGTGGGTGGGCCTCATCCAGTCATTTGAAGACCCGAATAAAACAAAAAAGCTGAGGAGGAGGAACTCCTGGGGCCCAAATGTTCGAATCGGGGCAATTAGAGTTTTCTGACCTTCTGGCTCAGACGGAAACATGGTCCTTCTTGGGTCTGGAGCCTGCTGGGCTTTGCAGTGAAACTGACATCACCAGCTGGGGGGCGGGGTGTGTGTGTGTGTGTGTGTGTGTGTGTGTGTGTGTCTGTCTGTCTGTCTGTCTGTCTGTCTAATACAGAGTCTCTTGAAATTTGCCCATAACTTCTTCATCGGAACCAAACACACCTACCCGATATGTTCCTGTCTCCACACCATTTTTGTTGGATGTTTTTCCATAATCTCTTTTTATCAAAATCCTACTCATTATTCAAAGTTCAGTTCAAATCCTACCTTTGCTACGAAAACTTTCCAGGTATCCCATGCCAGAACTAAGTCAATCTGCACTGGGCTCTTGCAAACCCTATCCCAGTGCATGGAGCACATGCTGTTATAGTCCAAATGAGAGGTTTTAAGGGTAAAACAGGCTGGGGTAGGCATGTTTGGTTTACACAGGAAGTGCATGATTCCATGCAAATGTGGAGATTTGATTCCAGATTCAGTTCTCAAGAGAAAGTTACTTATCTTGCTAAGAAAGTTTTAAAAACCTTACTTTCACAACCATTGCTGATTGAGACTGTAACGCCCAGAGCAGAAGGCCACGGCTCTGGCAGGAGAACAAATCTATCAGAATGAGCACAGGAACAGAGCACTCAGGGTAGAGGAACAGGTGCCACTCTGGGCTGTTAAACAGTTTTAAGGCAGAAGCAGACCTCTGAGGGCAGGGTGTCCTGCGGGGGTCATGATCAATGTGGGCAACAAAGACCAAGAACAACAGAAGGGGTCGTACTTAGCAAAAGCCATGCTGTTGGACCACCATGGTTAAGGGCGATCCGCGGTTCATAAGAGACAGAATGGGAGACCAATTTACCCTATAGTATATCCTTTATAAAACCATCATGTACTTCCCATTAGAGTTAGGATTCAGCCATTAATGACAAATCTTTATCATTTTTATAAAATTCAAAATTGAGGAAACTTGTCAGTTACTGTTCTACACAGATCCTTACTTCCACCCAACCATTCAAATCAAGGTTTTTGGTGAGCTGGATAGTAGTGACCAAGTTAGCAGCACTCCTGGCTAAAAATAAATAAAATAAAACAAAATGGTTCATTTTATTTTGTAGGTATTTTGCATATTCCACATGTTTATTTTCCCCAAACTGAATAATAAACTTGTAGAGGTGTTTATTGTATAGCTTTTATCTTTTATATCATAAGTCAAGTAATATTATATCAACTACTGAATGAACTGTGATTATAATCCTATTTTTTTCCACTTGTAATCCCTCTATTATTTATGTTAATGCTAACCACAGCCTAAGGAGTTGGACAAGACAGGTTTACTAACCCTTACTTTAGAGAAAACTGAGATTCATGGAGGTCAGACCCAATGGTGAGGATCCAGAAATCCTGACCTCACTGTGGCATTATTTTCTCAAATTTAATTTCATTAAATTAACAACGGCATGGAAGGAAGGGAGAGAGGGAAGGAGGGAGGGAGGGAGGGAGGGAAAAAGCAAGGAAGGAAACTCCTAAGTTAAATAACATTTGGTTTTCCTTCTTAAAGCCCGTATTTGTCTTCCAGATATACATATTACCCCCATGAGCACGTACTAATGATCAAATCCAGCCAAGAACCAGAGCATTTAAAACAAATCACATTTTAATACTATTAATGCATTTCTGGAAAAAAAATATGAAGTATCTATAGCAACACTGTAGGTCAGGTCCCAAATTACCCTTGATTTTCACACTCCTGAGAGTGTATGAAAATTTACAAATCATGACAATAGGAAGCAAGCAGAATTTGTGTGTGTGTGTGTGTACTGAGCCACTTTCTTTGCTTATATGTTTTGTTTCAAAATGAGGCAAGTCAAAATGTCAGATGAAAATCCTAGGCCTTCGATCCAACAAGTACACAGAAGTTGACCACAGTCTCATAAGGACACCCCTGCATAAAATAAAACTTGCTTAACTGCCAGACCCACTATGAGAGAATCAAAATAGTTAAGGAAATCAAGTAATGGAACAAAATGCTGATTAAAACACATTGTGAAATTTTGAACAAGAGACTTATAACTAAATATATAAATAAAAGCCAAAAAAAAAAAAAAAGAAAGAAAGAAACCCTTACATATTTTTATGTCAAATCCAGTTTGGAACCATATCATCTAACCTTCAAAACTGAAGAATCAGGGTTCTAAAGAATCTAGGATCTAAAAGGGGAATCTTGGTCTTCCTCTAATCAAACTTACTAATTTTTTAAACAGCTTTATTGATATATAATTCAGATATAACAAATGTCACCCATTTAGAGTATACAATTTATTGTTTTTTGGTATATATACAGAGCTGTGCAACCAACAGTGTAACCTAATTTTAGAACACCCACCCCCGACTGTAGAAAAAGAAACTGTGTACCCATTAGCATTCACTCCCCTTCCCACCTGCAACCCAAGGAAACCAGAAATCTACTTTCTATGTATGTAGATTTGCCTATTCTAGACATATCATATAAATGGAACCATACAATAGGTGATCTTTTATAACTAGCTTCTTTTACTTAGCAATAATTTTTTAAGGTTTATCCCCATTGTATCAGTATTTCACTCCTTTGCATTGTCAAATAACAGTCCATTGTCTGGATCTACCACATCTATTTATCCATTTATCAGTTAATGGACATTTGGGCTGTTTTCATACTTTAGCTATTATGAATAATGAATGCTACTATGAACATTTATGTACAAGCTTCTGTGTGGGAGTATATTTTCATTTCTCTTGGGTACACACTTAGTTATGGAATTGCTGGATCATGTGGCAACTCTTTGCATAACATTTTTTTAGAAACTATCAACCTGTTTCCAAGTGGCTTCACTGTTTTACATTCCCACCAGCAACATATGAGGATTTTAATTTCTCCATATCCTTGAAAACATTTACTATTTCTAAATTGTTTTGTTTTGTTTTGTTTTATGGCCAATCAAGTGGGTCTCTTCTCAGCATAACTAGCCATCAGAGAGATGCAAATTAAAACCACAATGGGATATCACCTCACACCAATCAGAATGGCCATCATTAATAAATCAACAAACAACAAGTGCTGGTGAGAATGTAGAGAAAAGGGAACCCTAGTGCACTGTTGGTGGGAATGAAGACAGGTGCAGCCACTGTGGAAAACAGTATGGAATTTCCTCAAAAAACTAAAAATGGAACTGCCTTTGACCCAGTAATTCCACTGCTGGGAATATACCCTCAGAATCCTGAAACACCAATTCAAAAACACTTATGCACCCCTATGTTCATACCAGCACTACTTATGATAGCCAAGTACTGGAAACGGCCTAAGCGCCCATCAGTAAATGAGTGGATCAAAAAACTGTGGTGCATTACACAATGGAATATGCTATGCTGCAGAAAGAAAGAACGCCTACCTTTTGCAACAGCATGAACAGAACTGGAGAATATTATGCTAAGTGAAATAAGCCAACTGGTGAAAGACAAATACTATATGATCTCACCCATAAAAGCTAATGAACAAAAATAAACTACTGAGCAATATAGAACCAGAGGCATGCAAACATGGAACAGGCTGAGAGGGACCAGAGGGGAGAGGGATTAGGGTGGAAAGAAGGGGAAGGGCCACGTCAAAGAACATGCATGAACGACCCGTGGACATAGACACCAGTGTGGGGACTGACTGTGGGAGCGGGGGTTAGGCTGGGTGGAGGAGGGCAAAGGTGGGATAATTGCGACAACTACAGGAGAGTAACAATAGAAAATCTGAAAGAATATTTCATTTTTTAGAAAAGAGAAAAAAGAAAGAATAGTCTTTTCAACAAATGGTGCTGGGATAACTTGATAACTACATGCAAAAAGAAGAAGCAGAACAGCCTACCTCACACCATACACAAATGTTAACTGAAAATGGATCCAAGATTTAAATGTAAGAGCTAAAATTATAAAATTATGGAAGAAAATGTAGGGGAAAATCTTTGTAAACTTGAGTTTCATAATGCTTTCTGAGACATGACACCAAAAGCACAAGCAACAAAAGAAAATACAGATAAACTTGGATACATCAAAATTAAAACTTTTGTGCTATAAACAGTACTATCAAGAAAGTGAAAAGGTGATCCACATAACAGAGGAAAATATTTGCAAATTATATATCTGATAAAGGACTAGTTTTCAGGATATATAAAGAATTCTTACAACTCAGTAAAACAAATAAATAACCCAATTAAAAAACGGGTAAAAGATTAGAATACACATTCTTTCCAAAGAACATATACAAATGGTCAATAAGCATATAAAATATGATCAACCTACTCATTTGTAGAAATAAGGACATTTATATGGCATTATGACAGTAAATTTCTGACATAATGACAGTAAATTTATATGATATTATTTCAAGTTAGGTGATTAGTGGTCAGTGAGAATTACACTAACCTTATATAGACAAATTTCTGCAGGTTTTCAATACAGAAAAACATGAATTTATTTCCAAGAGTCTATTTGCATCCTTAACCTCTTTGAGCCTTGGTTTCTTCATCTATAGTAAAACCTATTACATAGAATTATTGTAAAAATTAAAAGAACTAATATAATATCTCTAGCAAAGAGCCTAGCATCTAATATAGAACCTGGCATCTAATAAGCTGTCAATATTTGTGAACTCCATTCCCTTACTTTATTCTATGTGTCACCAACAGATAAGAATACCGTAAGGATTCTATGGTATTTACGCATGAAGCCATGTATGTGTTTCTGCTGATGTGGCCTTTGCTAGAACATCTGTGATCAAATCAAGACCTTTACGTGTGGCTCAGCCTTGAAGGATACCCGTATTTCCAACATCTTGCCTGAAACTCATCTTCCTTAGGATGATAAAGTATCTCTCATTTCCAAAGACAACCCCCACCCCCAGCCGTAGATACCCAACTTATAAGTTGCCAAGAAGTATAAATAAGATAATCCATGGAAATGGACCAACTACAGTGCCTGGCACATGGTATGGGTTGAATAAATGCTGGGACATCATTATTATCATTGTCATCATCATCATCATCATTCTGTTCTTATTTTGTAATTAATAGTTAATTTTAAAAGAATATTTTACTTCTTTCCTGTGAGTCAAGGACATTTTTCACCCTAGAACCTGAAAAAGAGCATGTCAGGTCTAGAATCCTGTGACATCTCACCCAATTTAAACCTTTGGCCTTTAGGTAATTAGAAAAAAAAAAGTCTTTCAAAACTGAAGACAGCTAAAGTGCAGTATATGCATAATTACTACCTTGTTCAAACATGTAACATGAAAAATCCAAGACAACATATGCATTAAGAGAGGTCAAACAGGGCAAGTCTAGGAGCTACTTCTGGTGAGAGCACAGGAGGAAGAGGGAGCTGGGGGGCGATGGAGCCTCACAGCTTCTTCTTTGTCCTGAGCAGAGCTTACAGAATAACCAGGGAACTACAGGTGATGAGTTTCATTCATTCATCAAACTTGTTTTGAGAAACTTTTATGTGACAAGCACTGGGGTAGAAAAGGAAGTAATTAAAATATAAATAAAAGAATTCTTAAGAAGGGGATGTCTGTTTGGGAAAACAACATGCTAACAAGTACACCATGAGACAAATGAGGACAGACATTATGAAACAATACAAGCGAAATTATGAGGGAATTCGAGAAAGGACTGACCACTTATGCCTGGGGAGCTAAGTGCATCTCCTCCACAGAGCTGCCCTTTGATGATATGACTGAAAGCCCCCACCTCCTTCTACCTTTTATTGCCTTTGCTATGACTGACCCTGCTCACAATGAGAGGCAGGAGGAGAGTCCAGACTCTGGACTGGACTGCCTGGGTTCAAATTCAATTCCATCTCTTCCTAATTGTGGGACCTTGGTCAGTTCATTTAGCCCTGCTGTGCGTCAGTTTCCTTGTCTATAAAATGTGGGGAAAGAGAGCAGCTATCTACAAGGCTGCTGTGAGCATGAAAGGGAGTAATCCAAGTGCTTACAATATCATGTAGTAAACACTGCATACCACATGATGCCACACTAAGTGTTAGCTTTTATCACTAGTATCATAGTGGTATGCACGCAGTAGGCACTCAGAAGTGTACTGAATGACAAAATGAAAACTCGAAAGGAAAATGTTGCACTTGAGAAGAGGAAATGGAGCCAAATGTCATAAGCCCAAAGGGCTAAGTTTGAGAGCATTTCTCTTAAGAATCAATTTCATGTAGATGAGGCATCCTATTCCACATCAATTCCACAAATCACTCACCACTGTAGGAAAATAAACTTTGTAATATTAATACTTTTAATGTTCTAGTAAATGGAAAAAATGTAAATGTTCTGGAAGCAAAGCAATTCATTAATAAAAAGGAGGCTACAACCTCTGAATTGCCTGGAGGGTGGGAACTATGACTTCTAACGTGCCGTGAAAAAGCAGCACAGTCAAACACAGACATGGCACGTGCCTCTCCCAATGTTCCTTTAAGTTCTTTTACTTCACAGGAAGCCAATCATTTGTAAAGGAAGGACAGGGAGGAAGCACAGGGAGGTATAACTGCTTTAGTTAAGGTGTCCAGCATAGTTAAAAATCTTGTTCAAGATTAAAGCAGGGCAGAGAGATTAGGCTAAAGTAATAGGCTTTCAGGCCTGCCTGATAATCTGTTTTGTCCACAAGGTAGAGGTCCTTGTATGTCTTCCACACCAAAAAGCATTCAACTGCTAACGCACCAGCAGATTATGAGGTCAGCTATCTACCAGCCCACATTCAGGGTTCTTTACAATGCCTACACCTTTGGGTTGAAACCCCCACCACTCCAAAGCCCTCAGAGAATAAAACGAAGAGTTGCTACTCATAGCTGAGACCATGTTTACTGATGTTCAACTATCTAAACTTTTATAAAAGCTATGAGACAGAACTTGTTCTTAACACTAGATTGTAACTCACCATCAACAGTATCCTAAATGCAACTTAAACTCTTCTTGAGGTCTAGGGGTTATTAATAAGAAGCTCTCTCCTAAAATGCGTCTGGCCAGTTATGACTGGCAGAAAGGGACCTTCTCCTCCATGCGTGCATGGTAAGTTCCTGGTTCCCTTTAGCAAGTTAAGTCTCTACACAGAGCAGAAATAGATGGCAATATTACTGCAACTTGGGTTTTTCCTGGACCAGTGGTTCTCTAACGAGTATAGCTCTTCATGACACCGGGAAAATGTCCTCTCAGAGTTGAGAACAGAGCTGAATTCTAGGCATGCTACTGCGCTTGTACACCCAGCATAATGTGATCGGCAGTTTTCAAAGTCCTTCCCGGGGCCATCTATGCCCTTCCACTCAGTAGAAGGCTTCTAAACACTTGGCTCTCAGGCTATTGAACCAAATTCAGCACCAGCAATACGACAACTTATTCTGGGAGGGGAGAGCACAGGAAGTGGCACGTGTCCCTGCTTCTAGCTTCTTCGTGTTCTAGAAAGGTTTCCCTGCCACCTGACTCTGATACGCTATTTTACCTGTGGTCCGGGGACATAATCACAAACCCGTTCTTGTCCATCTGTTCTGACCTTCAAGTCTGCCACTCCTCAGCCCTTCTAGGCTGGGAATTAGAGGTTTATTAGAAAGATTTATAGAAATCAAGTCAATAGTTTCCATGAGAGTCTGAGGGCTCCTCCCCTGCATTAAAATACATGCACTCCCTAAGATCTCTTTAGACTGCTTGTAGGTTCTCAGGATAAATAAGATGGTACAGTGTTATTATTGCTAGAGAGTACTTTGAGGGGAGAATGGCATTTCCAGAGTACTTGACACTTTTATTCACCTTGAATGCTCTTTTCCTGACAGGGTTTTCTCCTCATTTTGTTCAGGTCTCTGTTCACCTATAGCCTTCTCTGAGAGGTGTTCCCCAGCTACCCTGCAGGAGGAAACTCTCCACTTTTGCCTTTCTCTAGACCCAACCCCGGCTTTCTTTTTAATGGTAGCATTAATAGGCTCTTGGCATGTTATTATTTACTTCTTTGTTCACAGCCTGTCTCCTTCCATGACAATGGCAGTCGAATGAAACAGTGGGCTCGTCTGTGTTGCATAGGTGCTCAATAAATATTTATTGAGTGAATAAGCCACGCATAGTTTAAATGTCATGTCATTTTAATCCTCCCCACCCTACAAGCGATGTAGAGTCTTTTTACAGACAGGGAAGCTGAAGTTGGTTACTGCATGACACCGTGGTTAAGAGCACGGACCCTTCAGCCAGGTCGCCTGGGTGAGAGCACACCCAGGCACCGCCCACCTCTGTGCCGGGCACGTCGCTGAGGCTCCTGGGCTCCAACCTGCAGCACAATACTACTGTCTATGGGCGTGTCATAGGCTTAAACATATAAAAAGCTTAAACCGCTCATGGCTCCTCGCAAGTGCTAAAAAAGAGTCAAATAAATAAAATCCTAGCTGAGGAACACCTTATAAAAATTACAAAGTTTTCATGCCCATCTTGCACCCATGTTAACAACCTCCTGGTTCTAACCCGGCTTTCTGGTGCTTCTGTTTACAAAGCAGATACACACGTGGTTACACTGGCCTGTGTGACACAGCTGCGTGCTTCTCATCATAAATTAAGCAGCCTGTGTTCTTGTTTAATGTGCTAACAAAGTCAGGGTTCCAAACCAACAAGACTGAGGCCCAAACCCAGACGGCGTCACAAAGACACACCTTGTGCAGTTGCTTAGCAACCCCCTAGCCACCTTCTCCAAACAATACAACTTTTATTCAACTGTCCATAACACGAGCTGTTTCACTGGGAAGAAGGAAGTATCATTGTCTAAGACACCTTTTCTCTAATCAGCAGAAAACTGTGAGAGGTTGCAGGTAGAAAATACCAGGCAAAAGCGAGTAATTTGGGAAGAAACGCCCTCACACCTGTCCACTGCACAGACTGCTTCAGAGGAGCGTGGGAACTGTCTGTAGTAACTACCTGCTTGTCCAGGTTTCACTAGAACCAGGAGGTGGAATATTTCACCTCACAAAGGGCTTTCAGCCCTTGCTCGACGGGTAGAGCCAAGTGCCAAGGCCATGAGCAGGTTACCTTGCCCTGGTGATCGTGTTTCATTTCCCAGCCCCTCGGCAGCTCCAGCTGTTTGTTGGCGAACATGTTGAGGAATCCCACGAGGTCCCGGTTATGCTGGTAGCGTTCAAAGTGGTGGGTGTCCCGCCGGACTTTGGTGATCATGTGCTTCAAACACGTGTTGTTTGTAAACATGCGGTAGGCACTCTGGAGAGAAGGGTGGAGAAACAGTGTTAGCCCACTTGAGCCACACAAAAGCAACACATACACATGGGTGTATTTAGTCTTCTGGTCGGTACCTGGGCTTCAACATAACTCAACACTCACACATGGAAAGAGCAGACGGAGCAACATATTTTGATCAAAATAATATAGAAAGACAACAGAAAGTAAGGTCATCTTTATGGATGATGTCTAGGTATCTAATGAATAGGAATCATGGAGTCTCGTTCTATCAAGGATATTAGGTCCTAAAGTTAGTTTTAGGCTACACACACACACACACACACACAGATGGTCAAATTCACACCATGCTGGAGACAGACAAACCACTGTACAGTGAGCCCCAATATAGCCAGTTTTTCCCCCAACATTGGAACAGATCATTGGTTCTTTGGGTAAGTGCCACATGAAGCAGTCGGCATACATTTAGAAGTCAAGTTGTTGGAAAAAGTGCTCGGCCATATATTGGAATATCAGAAGCAATGCAATGGACTGAGCTGCTCTTACAGTTGAGTTGTGTTTAACTGAGAGCACAGTAGGTTGAGGTGTTTCATCTCACACCTTCTAAGCGGCATAAGCCCAGCGAATGGAATGGAAGATAGAATGGCCTGGACTGTATACCTCCATATATATTTTGTCTCTATTTTTCCTGTGTGTATATATATATATATGGCTGAATTTGTATGACTGAAAATGCATACTTTAAAAAATTCCACTCTACAACCACACACAAAAAAGTGTTTTGTCAAAAACTTCAGGCCCCGGCTGGATAATTCAATCGGTTGGAGTGCTGACACACCAAGGTTGCAGGTTTGGTCCCTGGTCCAGGCACAGACAAGAATCAACCAATAAATGCATGAATGAGTGGAGCAACAAAAATTGATGTTTTTTTCTCTCTCTCTCTCTCCTTTCCTCTCTCTCTCTAAAATAAATTTAAAAAAATACGACGGTCTTCATCTCTAAGATACTTAAAGGATATTCTAAAAACAAACCATAAGCTATGGATTGTCCACATAGAAGTCAGTCAACAAATATTCCCTGCATGTGCCAGGCTTCCTTTAATCATCAGAAGGAATAAGACACTCAAGAAATTGACCTGGCCATGAAAGCTCTATCCTGGAATTTAATTCTGTTCTCAGATAGTTCCAAAGGGCTTTAAATTACTCTTACCTGAATCTGGAGACCTGTAGGTTTTACTGCATGGGTTCTGTCATTTATTTCAGTCTAAGACTAACTAAGGCAAACCCCAAAGAAATCAGAACCCCTGGAAATCATTGCATTTTAATAAGCATTCGCTGTCTTTGCTGTGTCTCGTACTATGATAGTTATTGAGGATAAAAGATGAATGAGTACAAGAACGATCAACATTGTCCCTAATTTTCCAGAGTCCTTCAGGTTGTGTCATGTCCATGTCAAAGCATTTATTGCCAACATGAGTCCCTCTAGAGCTTTCCTTCCTTTGGCACAGAAACTGGCAATGTTTGAAACAGTGGCTGCTCTCCAGTCTGGTCCCCTGGTCTCCGAGTGACTGCCAGGATCAGAGAATCCTGACAACACAATTTAGAATGTGAACCTAACCTCTGTTAGCTTAAGGTACTGAGGTACGTTGTCTGCCATTATGGACATGTAACCTAAACTATATGAAATAACTATTATACAGTTATTCTGATTGATTTACTACCATTATATACTTTTTACTTTGCATTAAAATATTTTCTCCCCATCAAGATGAAAGGAAGGAAAGGAGGGAGGGAGGGAAGAAGGTCACATTGAACAATCCTCAAATACTAGTGTACTACGGTTCCTTAATACACCTGACTATACAATATTTTGAGGCATATTTCAACCTGACAGTCTAAATGAGAGGGGGTTTTTGATGGCTGTGAGAAATTGGGAGGTTGAGAACACAGCGCAGTGCCAAAATAGGAGGCCTACGCAGGGGTTTTGGGCAATTAGAGAGCATGAGAGAATAAGAAGGGGATCCCATGAAAGCAGAGAAGGAGGCTAATAAAAGACGTCAAAGGCTGTCAGAGACGAACGTTAGCTAATTAATAGTTTAGCCTATGGCTGACCTGCCTTGGAGTTTAACGTGCAGTCAGCAAGGCATCTGTTTTCTGCATTTGGCTCCGTGCTGCTGATACATTTTCACATCAGCCACTGCCAGCTCAGAGGCCTGAGACCACACCAGCTTGCCTGGAGGCAATGGCGATGAGCTTTCAAGTCATAGTCCCTGATACGTCTCTTTGGAGACAAATTACGGTGCGATAACTCTGTCAGGTAAATCATTACGCGGACTGTTGTTCTAAATAGGTGTATCTCTTGATCCCCCTTCTTTCTCCGCCGCCCCCATTAAAGTAACTAAATTGGCCACATCCTGATTCTTTATCTAGAGCATCAGAAATGCTCCGCTACAGAAAAGCAGCAGAACTTCATTAGGACAAGAAGTAGCAGTAATTAGGTGAAGGAACCCGTCCCAGCCTCAGGCTGGAAGTAATTCCCTGGGGTTGGACAGCTCTTTAAGCACAGGAGTCTTAGGCGGGCCTTAAAATTAATTATGCCCTTTCATCTTCCTCCTCTCCACTCAGTGAGACATGTAACATAGTGCCAAGTTCAACTGACCTTTGCAAAAGGCATCTACCAAAGCAAATTAAGTGCAAGAAAGATTTCTTTCATTAGCAACTAGCAAACAACCCTTAGCACCATTGGTTTTACAAGTCTGTATAACATGTACATGACTATTATAGTCTATGTATGAGGGGGACCCAAAAAAACCCAGAATTATCTTCTGGAGGGCAGGCCCCTTGTAGTACAGGCTTCTCCCTCTAGGTGAGTGTTCTAGGAGCCCATCTGTATCAGTGCACCAGCTGCCATTGTTCTGAGAGACTGCGTTCAGCTTCAGTGATTTTTTTTTAAAGACTCTTTCAACACATTTGCCCATTTCGCGATGGGTGATTTACATGCCTACCTGCCCACATCACACTGAGCGTTCAGCAGTTTTTGACCAAAACAGCACAACCCTGGTGCTCTACCCTCCCTATTCACGTGATCTCACCCCGGGAGACACTTTTTTGTTTCCCTGGGTGAAAAACGTCCTCAAAGGGAAATGTTTTACCAATGTGGGAGAGGTGAAACAAAAAACAGTAGAAGCACTAATAGGCATCAAAATTGACGAGTTCAGAAATTGTTTTGAGCAGTGGAAAAAATGTCTCACTTTAATGAGAGGGGGTCAGAAAGAAGGGGGATCGAGAGATACACCTATTTAGAACAGCAGTTCATGTAATGATTTACCTGACAGAGTTATCGCACCGTAATTTGTCTCTGAAGAGACTTATCAGGGAATATGACTTGAAAGCCCATTGCCATTGCCTCCAGGCAAGCTAGTGTGGTCTCACTACAGGTGTATTGCATCAAATGGTGAATACTTTGGTGGTGACTGAAGTTTAAACACGTGAGAATAAATATACAATTTTTTATACATAAATTCTGGGAGTTTGGGGGGAGGGGTCACAATTCGTAAAACACATAAGCCAAATAGCAACATCCATGCAGACTGCTACATTTAAATAAAGAAACTACATACATATTTACTTACATATATGTGTACTTTATTTTTAATATATTTTACATATATTATTGAATATATATACTATTTGTATGTGTACATCTTTTTATACATGGTTCAGAAAGGATATTTATACTTCAGTTAACATAGAACTACAGTGTACAGAACTACAGTGAAGAGTCTAGTCACACCCCTGTCACTCATGGACAGCGACAAAGTCATTTAATCTCGACCTCAATTTGCACAGCTATAGGGTGGGATAATAATAGCTGTCCTGCTTTCTTTATAAGTGTCTAGGATTCAAATCCAATGGAACAAGGATGTAAAAGATCTATGAAGAGGTAAAAATAACTATAAAAATACAAAGTATAAGTTAGTAAATGAATATATAAGGGATTATACCTGCGATACTTAAGTTATAACAGATGAATGACAGTAAAATTGTTTTCTCCTTTGAGGTCTTTGAAGATCTGGGGCCAGAATCCCACTTTCTATTAACTGAAGAAGAGTCTCATACCCTCTCATTAGCTATGCGCTAAGCCCTGAGCTAAAAGCCCTGAGGACACAGAGATGAGCACAGCCTGATCACTCAGAAGGATGGGGACGGAAAATCACAGGCAAAGGTGGGAGGAAGAGGCTCACCGACGGCAGAACGCAGCGTCCGGAAAACAAGGACCACAGGGACAGTGAAAATAATGAAACGCACTGTCAGAACTAGCAGAGCTAAGGAGGAGAGCGGTCCAAGAGGTCAAGGCACAGGGAACAGGTGCGAGCGGCCTGAAAGAGCCTAGTCCTCACGGAAGCTGACGGTGACAAGGCTGTGGGTTAAGACAGAGGAGGCGTTTATTCTTTCTGGGGGTCAGTGGTTCTAACTGGGTGGGAATTCTTTTCTGTGTTTGGGTTGTTCTTGTGTTTTGGTCTCATAGAAAAAGATGCAGTAAAGGGGTGTGATTTTCTACCTGAAACGAAAGTACATGAGGGAAGGGCAAATGGGGCCTGTTTCTTAGCATCGCCTCATTAATGATAACGCACAGAATGATCTCACTGCGAAGCTGCCGCACCCAAGTGAGCTGGCAGCTGCTAACAGCCAACGGGGCCCCTTTGAATGATCTCCAACACAAAATCGTAAATTTACTTAAAACATTATGAGGTTTTTTTGTGATTGTGTGTCACAGTGTATTTAATGTGTGGCCCAAGACAACTCTTCTTCCAGTGTGGTCCAGAGATGCCAAAAGTCTGGATATCCCTGTCTTAAAGCCTACTGTGTTTTGTTTAGTTAAATGGTTGAGGTGTTAGAAGTGAAAAATATTGAAAGGAATCGAGGGGAATATAATTGCCATTTGGCAGCAGAATAAGAAAATTACATGTAAACTTTGGTTCTTATCAATAAAGCAAATTCTTTTGGGGGCAGTTTGTGGTAGGAATATGTTTGTTTGTTTGTTTGTTTGTTTTTGTTTGATGAAGATTATATGTCCTGGATTACCTGGCCCGATCTTGATTTCATCAAATTCTGCTCTGTTTCATGACACAAGTAAATACATTACTGCCAAACAAAGTCTAGCATATTTCAAAAACCCTTCATCAAGAACAGGTATTCTGAATTCACAATTGAAAAATATCACTGCATTGATAGCAAGTGTCTCTCATATGTGGAAGCAGATGTGAGTATCTGTACACATTACTCACTGAAAAAATTTATTATAAACAAAATTAAGTAACACTGTGTGCTAAGATATGAAAACAGCCCTTTATTACACAGTCTTTCTTAATTTTTATCTCATGTGGCTTGTCTATATTTTTAGTATAGGAGTTTTACATTGTTCTCATCTAGCTAAGGAGTAGAATGGAGGGAAAATTTAACTTACTGACCAAAGTAACTGTAATCTCTCAACTGATCTAGTTTGTAACAGCAGGAATTCCTGACTTGAAAAAGTATATTTATGTATTTAGGAACAATATTTTTCTTCATTAAGCACTAAAAAGATTGTATGATGGAATTAATGTATTTCTAGAGCTATTTAAAAGTCAGAGTAATAATTCTTTGGGATGTATGTTAGAAACATTATTCAGTTGCATATATGACTACACTTATGTATGACAGTTTATTAGACAAACATGGGCATACCATCTATAAAAGACATGACACTAATAATTAAATCTTGAGTTACCAGGAGAAATGGTTTATCAGGACTATTTTGGAAGAAATCTAAAAACCACCAACAGAGGGCAGTAGAATACATCTTAAAGCAGCCAAAATGCAAAACAGAAAAAAAAGTTTGTTTATCAAGTTTTCTTTTAGAACATTTTTATAACTACCACATAATCTACTTAATTTTGTTCTTTTCAATAAATATGAAATCAATTTTTTATGACTAGCTTATAACATAAACTGATATCTTCAACTCATAAAAAAAGAATTAGGAGTGTTTTTAAATTAATATACTCCTTTTGTATACTGAACATTTCAATAATATAAACAGGGATTTATTGGAACACTTGTAGATCACAAACAATTTAAGCAAAAAAAAAGCCTTGAAAATAAATCTTAAGATAAGGAAACCAAATAAAAGTTTGTTTTGTAACATTTTCCGCTAATCTAGGGAAAAAATTCCAGGAAGTAATGAATGCCCTTTACCAAAAGTGGCTGACTTATCCTCATAAAGTCATACCTTGAGACCATTAGAAAGAAAAAGCCAGCTACTATAATTCCTGCCATGCATAAATCAGGGAAAAAAGCCTTCCTAAACCCAATAGAAGATAAATCTTAAAGATATGCAGAGATGCACTGCATGGATTATTTTTAAGTCAATAATGAATGCAGTTCACTTAGAAAGAAGAAAACAATTAAAATGCTTTAAAAAAGAGTTATTTGATATCAAGATGGGTTTCCCAGCAAAGGAAGTTTTAAAATCATGCCCACGGAAAGAACAGGAAAACCAGACAACGTGAAAACCAAATTAAAAAATCTGTAAACTGCTGAGTATGTTCGCACTGTTAAATTTAGTTGTCAAAGGTCCTGATAAATTATGGTATGACAAAGGCAGGGAGGTCATTTAATGCAACATCTTTTTATACTTGGAAATCTCAAATTATAGGTCACAGACCAGTTACATCAGATTCACTTAAAGGGTCCTAAACAATACAGAAAGAAAGACTCCTAGAACCTACTTCACACCTATTAAACCAGAATCTCTAATGTTTGGAAACCAAAAATATGCAATTTATTTATAAAGGTCTACCAAATTTAAAAACAGTCACCTTATATCAAGCTATACTACAAGGCCATAGTAATCAAAACAGCAAGGTGCTGGCATAAAAACAGACGCACAGATCGATGGGACAGAACAGAGAGCCCAGAAACAAGCTCATGCCTTTATGGTCAAGTACTATTTGGCAAACGAGACAAAAACATATGATTGAGTAAAGATAGTCTATTCAATAAACAGTGTTGGAAAAATTGGACAGATAAGTACATAAAAAAGAAAGTAGACCAACTTTCGCCATACAAAAGAATAAACTCGAAATGGATTAAAGACTTAAATATAAGTCACAAAACCATAAAAATCCTAGAAGAAAACAGACTGTAAAATCTCAGACAGTTCCCATAGCAATATTCTTTCTGATATCTCCCCTTGGGCTAGGGAAACAAAAGGAAAAACAAACAAATGGGACAACATCAAACTAAAAAGCTTTTGAGCAGCAAAGGAAACCATCAATAAAATGAAAAGACAACCCACTGAGTAGGAGAACATATTTACCAATGAGACATCTGATAAGAGGTTAATATCCAAAATTTATAAATAACTCAAACAACTCAACAACAAAAAAACAAACAATCCAATTTAAAAATGAGCAAAGGGCCTGAATAGACATTCTTCAAAGAGGACATGCCAATGGCCAAGGGACATATGAAAATATGTTCAATGTCACCAACCATCAGAGAAATGCAAGTTAAAGTGACAGTGAGATATCACTTCACATGTGTCAGAATGGCTATCACCAATAAATCAACAAACAACAAGTGCTAATGAGGAGGTGAGGAAAGGGAAACCCTTGTGCACTGTTGTTAGGAATGCAGGCTGGTGCCATCACTGTGGAAACCAGTATGGAGTTAAATCAAAAACTTAAAAATGGAACTGCCTTATGGCCCAGTGATTCCTCTTCTGGGAATATGCCTGAAGAAAACCAAAGCACTAATTCAAAAGAATATATACACTCCCTATGTTCACTGCAGCATTATTTATAATCACCAAGATTTGGAGGCAGCCCAAGTGCCCATCAGTAGATGAGTGGTCAAAAATCTGTGGTACATTTACACAATGGAACACTACTCGGCTCTAAAAATAGAAGGAAATCCTACTTTTTGTGGAAGCATGGATGGACCTGGAGAGTATATGCTAAGTGAAATAAGCCAGTCAGTGAAAGATAAATACCATATGATTTCACTTGTGGGGGGAACCAAAAATCCTTAATTTATTTATAAAAAATTGTATATTATTCTCACATGGTTAAACTTCAGTCACCTTTGAAGTACTCTCCATTTGATGCACTACACCTACTGAGACTTTTTTCCACTGCTCAAAACATCTTTTGAACTCGTCAGTTTTGATACCCTTTAGTGCTTCTACCTGTTTTTGTTTCACCTCTTCCACATCGGCAAAACGTTTCCCTTTGAAGACTTTTTTCATCCAGAGGAAAAAAAAAGTCTCTTGGAGATCGAATGAACAGGGCATGGCGGTTATGCCATTTTTGGTCAAAAACTGCTGAACACTCACCATGGTGTGGGCTGGTGCACTTGCAAATCACCCATCATGAAATAGGCAAATGTGCTGAAAGTCTTCAAAGAAAAGTTCACTAAAGCTGAACACAGCCTCTCACAACAACACCAGCTGGTACACTGATACAGATGGGTTCCTAGAACACTCACCTTGCAGGGAAAGCCTATACTATGAGGGGCCTGTCCTCCAGAAGATAATTCCCATTTTTTTGGATATCCTCTTGTATATGTGGAATCTATTGAACAAAATAAACTAACAAACAAAACGCAAACAGACTGATAGATACAAAGAACAGACTGACAGCTGGCAGAAGGGAAGGGGGCTGGGTGAAAAAGGTCCAGAGATTAAGTTTTTAAAAAAAGCACAAAAAACCAGTATAGTGATTATCAGAGGAAAAGGAGAATGGGGGGAGAGAGAAAAGGGTAAAAGGAAGATAAAAGATGATGGAAGGAGACCTGACTCTGGGTGGCGAACACACAATACAATATAGAGGTGACATATTATAGGATCATCATCTATATAACTGAAATCTATATGATTTTCTCAACCAATGTCACCCAAGCAAAATTCAGTTTAAAAAAAACGACACAAAACTTGGTCTTATACCACGAGCCAATGACTACTGATCTGGCCTCTGCTTGAAACTGTGTATTGATAACGAACTTGTACAGAAAAAGACAGCCCATACAGAGAAGCTAGAACTCAGTGCTTAGTGAGGTCATATTGAGAAGCTGAAATTGGCCACTGTGGGAGCATTAACACTACAGCAATCGGTAAATGCTAATCAGGCCTTGATATTATATGGTGGGTTTCTAGACTAGGAGTGGCTAAAGTCTAGACCCATAGTCTGGCTGGCTGTGTTTTGTGGGAATATAGCCATGTCCATTCATTTAACATGTTGCCCTTGGCCTGAAAGCTGAAAGTATTTACTCACTGTCCCTTTACAGAAGAAATTTGCTGTCTTTTTCTACACATAGTGTCTAAACTCAAGAAACTGGTGGAGAAAATAATATGCAAATAATACAGAATAAACCTCAAATTGTCCTATTACATTGCAAATAGCATACACTCACACAATGAAGAAATGTTAAGTCCAGCACTTAAAAACTATTACCTGGTTCAACAAAGGAGAGGCGCACCTGGCTTACAGAGGGGTATAAAGTTCTAACATGTGCCTCCCTTGTTTCACTGTTGTCTTACTCATTAACATAAACAACAACATTCATGTTGGAAGTATACCAACTCCTCAGTTATGACTGTAGATTGGATGCTGACACGAGAGTTCAGCAAAGACCAACAAAAGCATTCTGTATATATTTTATTGCTTGTAAATTGTGTGCTACACATCCTTTACATCAGTAAAATTTATATTATATATGTATGAATATCTATCTATCTATGCACAGACACACACGTATATACACACACACACTTTTTTCCCCAGGGAGCAGGCAGGTTAAATATTTACTAGTAAACCCCTGAACACTATTACCACCCGGTCAGTAGCTCTTTCTTGAGGCTTTTCTCTCTCTCATCCCCACAGTCTAATCTATTAGCAAAAATGTCTGTGCTGTCTTCAAATTATGTCTTATAGTCTTTCACTTGTCACCATCTCTACTTCTGCTGCACTAGTCCAAGCCCCTTCTATACCACAGGGTTTCTTCACTTGTTTCCCTGATGCCAATCTTCCCATTTAAACCCCATTCTCAGCCTACCAGCTGGAAGAAGTTTTTAAAAATCGAAACTATATCCCTGTAGGAAATCTCTTTAGAGTAAAGTCCATTAGAACAAAGCCCTTGCCAGATCATACAAGCCTTACATTCTGCAGCCAGCTCACCTCGCTGACCTTACTATGTACCACATCAAACTCACACATGCCCCCAAGCCTTCGCTCTTCCCTGGCAAGGAAGGTTCTGCTTCCAGACTTTACCTTACTGGCTTCTTGATATTTTACAACAGCTTGAGTATGGCTCCCATCCACCTGCTCTACAGCCAGTGCCTCCAGCAACTTGTCTGCAAGTCACCCGAGTTTAGTCACCTGTACTTTTTCAGTCATGCCACATTGCGGCTATCAGAATTATCTTTTCTTGTTCACTGCTCTGTTACCTTTATTCCACTGTGTCTTGTTTACCACTCTATCCCCAGAGTCTATAATGTACCAGGTAAATCACAGGTGTGTAATAAATATTGGTGAAATGAACGCATGAACAAACAGCAAAGGAAAGTGCATGTTATCTGACCGCCAGCACAAGCTCTTCCCACCACAGCATGATACTTTCTGTCAGAGAGACAACTCTAAATGTCAGCCTGTTCTTCCCTGTGGCACAGCCACCACCTTCTAGAATCATCTGACACACGAGGAGGCTAGGTTCCTGGAACCTGGCCTCTGCCTACCTTTCCAGGGTCAGATCTGACCTTCACAAGTGTCCTATGCTCTCAACACACCAACACCACCAAACTGCTGTACTAAGAATCCAGTTTCAGTTCTTTTGTAGTAATTACCAATAGAGCCCTGCAATTTCATGAGTCTCTCGCTTTGCAAATACTCCTACCAAGGATGCTCTGGCCCTTCTCATTTCTAGGGCAAGCTCCTATGCAGCCTTTAAAGCCTATCTTAAATGCAAATCCACCTATGGCTTCTCCTATGAGTCTTCCCCCTGGACTTAATCCCTCACTCCAGCAGGGTATTTTCTACTGCCTTCCATTACTACACTCAGAGCTGCTCATTGCCCTGGAGTGTTTTCAAATCCAGGACTCCAGGATCCACAGTTGCTTTTGTTTCTCAAGGACTTCGCACAGCGCCTAGGATGTAACGGGGACTCAGTGGCAACTCTAATCCCTCTCGCATGAATCTGAGGACAGTTAGCATGCTGTTCATGGCTCAGCTGCCTCCTATGTCTTCACTATTCGAAGCTAAACCTGAAAATCAGGAGATAATGAGCAGTAAAGCCAGACAGATGCTATACTTACAAAGCAAAGGCAATGAAAGAATACAGAATACATTAACATCAATAAATATGTATACGCAAATAACCTCACCTACAGCTCCTGGTGATAGGGCTATGTTGACTTCTACCTTTCCCTACAGCCTACTCTATTTTTTCTAAAGGGCATAATCCATTTTGTTAAATTCAATATGTTCTTCCATTCCCTTAACAAGTTTCTCCAACTTTCCTCTTATTGTTCATTAATTATTTATTCTTGTTTATTATTTGTGTATTATGTTTCCTTGTTTTTAAGAGTTCATGTTTTGTCGTATTTTCTCCATTACCCTTTATGCCCGCAGACCGTCTTCTGCCTCCACCCACCCTGCTGCTCCCCGCAGGTACCTTAACGCTCAGCGACATCTTCAGTTTCTAGTCCATTTAACCACCGAATCTTGTCAGCTTACTGCCTGGGACTCCTGTTATGCTGGATCCTTCTCTATTTCCTTAACTCCAAGTCCAGGTTCTTGTCAACCCATGCCACGATGAATGGATTATATACAGTGGGACTTCTATGGCGAGTGTTTCCCTCACTCTGAAGCACTCCCTGTGCAGCTGAGACAACCTTGCTCTAGCTCATAGGTTCTGCAAGGCACTCCCTTCACCCTCGGAGGCTGTGGAGTGATCCCCCGTGGCCACCAAGTTCTACCCAAACACCTTCCAGAAATGCAAAACCTCTTTCTTTGGGTCTCCCTCATACTTCGTCAAATTTAGAACCGTTTACCACCACGTTAGTACCACTTATCCAACAAGATTAAATCCTTGGTCTAAAACATTTCTGAATGTTTTAACTAAAAATGTTTCTTGTTTCTTCCCTAACAATCCACGTTTCAGCAAGTCTTACTGCCTTCAAAACATCTCTTGAACCCATGCACTTCTCTTCAGCTCCAAGCCAACAGCATGGTTCGGTCATCACGGTCTTCCCCTGGGCCAAGGGAGAGCCTTTGTTTTCATCACTTGCTTTCACTCATGTCTTTCTCCAGTTTCCAAATTGAAGCATGATGGCTTCCCACTGATCTCGGAATAACATCCAGATTCCTTGCCACATCCCACAGCCAGATCTGCGATCTGGATCTCACTGACTTTCCAGCCTAATGTCGTATCGCATTACTCCCTTTTTCTACGACTGCACAGCAGCCACTCCGCCCTTTTCAGAGTCTCCCCTGCACCTGCTGTTTCCATTGCTCGAAATGAGCTTCCTCTGCCTTTTCCCATGGTCGATGATTTTTTTGTCTTGTACATTTCCACTCAAAACTATTTCTTCCAGAAGCATTCTATAATCACCTTTTAAAGCTTCCCTTATTCTGTCTACACTAGGGTAAGAACTTTATTTTATTCCCTACCTACAGTAATTTCTAGCATAAGTCATGGTTTCAGTAATATTTATTGGGTGAATGAAACACTCATGATGCACATAGAACAGGTTGTTCACTTGTGTTTTGCTCACGCATTTCCTCCACCTAGAATGGCCTCCTGTGCCATTTTTACTAACCAATGTCCATTATTTATTCCGTGAGAGAACTTAGGATTCACAACAGAAAGAAATGCGAACTTTTTTGATCACACTCTAATTTTTCTCTTCACAAAAGTTTTAGCATAAATCAGATAATATTTTCAAAACATTCTCTTTTCTCTAGAAATGTTTTCGTTAACTAGCATGCTGCACCACCAGAGAACAGGCCCACAACATTTTTCATGGTCCCCCAGGGGCGTCACAGGCTCTGTTGCCTCCAGGAGGTCAGTATCTCCTGAGTACAGTAAGAACCTCCCGCTCCAGGCTGTAATTTCAAAACAAAAGTGGGGAACAGATGGGTATATGCGCAGAGTTAGAAAAATTAGTTGTCAGGAGAATTTAATGGTGGGGGGTAGGTTGTGAGGGGTTTCTTGGTTAAGGAGCCAAGATCAGGAAAAGCGTAGAATTTTGGTCAAAGGTCAGAACAAGAGGAAATGAAAGTAAATAGGTAAAGAAGAGAGTCAAAATAATTTCTCTCTATTTAGAACAATGATTGCAAGGCTAAAGTTTCTTATAATGTTCAGGTTAACAGAATATTCTTTTAGTTCAGATTAATATTTTTGGGCCTCTGGTGAAATCACAGAAGTGGCCTTCTAAAGAACACGCACAGAGTAAAAGGAAGGAACCTTCAACCTACTACATCCTGATCACATTGCTATGTCTTCCCTCCTACCCCCAAAAAACAACAACAACAAAAAACCCTGATCTTCAATACAAACTTCATATATCTTTAAAATATTGCTTTCTTTATTAATTTATTTTTCCGATTACAGCCATGTATAAATTTTATACTCTTTTTTTCCTTTTGGAGAGCCTGTGCCACAGCCTCAAAGCCCAATCTGACCACTGTCTACTGTCAATGCTCAGCCATTCAGTTATTTTGGTGCAGGCAAAATAAAGTGGTCATTAAAGCATGGACTCTGGAGTCAATATCTCTGAGATTTTAACCTCAGTGACACCCCTGAGTAGCTGTATAACCTTGGGGGTATTATTTAATCTCTCTGTGCCTTCGTTTCCTCATCTGGAAAAATGGAATATTTATCTAGTGCGTAAGTTTGTTTGGACGAATGGGTCAAAGCAGATACAGTGCTAACACAGTGCCTAGAACACACTTAGTGCTCAGTAAACACTAGCTATTATCATTCTTACTATTAGTACACACATGAGGATGACCTCCTAGGGCCTGCTGCTTTTTCATCACATACTTGCAGATTGGGTACTCACAGGGTTAGAATGTAGCACGGTGAAGAACTCTGGGCTGATGAGGAACTTCACAGGGGGAGACTGTAACAGCAACGTGAGCCTGGATCTGGAGGTAGAGTGGGGCAGCACATTCTCCCGGCGGAAATCTAGACGGGGCAGACCACAAAGGCCCTCAGGGAGAGCTTTCCACGTGGTAGAAACATATCTATTCACTTCCACCGGTGCACATCTACATTGTTTGCGATATTATTTTATCCCCCAAATACTTTTATCCTTGATGTAAATTCATGCATACAACCTGACTGCTCTTAATTATACTAAAATGAAACTGAATATTTGTAGCCACTGTTAATATTTTAATGCATCCTTAGATGTTTAAGTGATCAGGCCCAATCTTTTTCCACTATCCCCCAGATCGAGAGATTGAAGTAACTGATATTCTATTTGGTTTTGTGATTCTTTTCTCAGTACTATTAAGAAGTCAAGGAGTATGAGGTCTCTGGTGAATTCTACTTTTTGAGTTGGATTTCCAGATCTTACTGAAGATCATAAGTTCTCAAAAAGAAAAGCCTCAGTTCTCGGAAGCCCTTACTTACTCCTTTTTTACTTTTGTGAGAATACAGGACCAGCCAACCCAAAGGCTCTTACCGGCACTGGCTTGGTGAAAGTCGGCTTCCTCCGCTGCCCCGTCAAGAGCGTTGGTGTTTTCCTCAGGCCTCTCGTTAGTCATGGTTCTGCGGATGCTCTGATATCTAAAAGCATGAGCTTAGCGTCACATCACAACAGCCTCTAAAATCTGGGACTCAACTGCTTCCCCAGAGCCTAGAAGTTTTCACTATCTTCCCAGCCTTGAACTTTTGCTCCCCAAACCCCAATCCCCCGACCTTCTAGACCATCTATAGCTTAAGTAAATTACATTGCACTGAACTTCTTCTGTCCGTTGTTTGTGGTCATTTTCCTACCAAATTGATTGATAAAAGTTAAATCGTGGTTCTTAACCAAAGAAAACTAAATCCCTTTACTGCTAAAGAAAAGAACAACTTTCTGTTCTGTAGCAATTAGTACTTAAAAGTCTTAGGCTGATAATAAAGATGCCTCATGAATAAAGATTCTAGGCATTTAAAAAATTAGCTGACTTCAAATTATAAATTTATCCATTCTGCTTTACTAAAAACCAATGCCTTGGGTTGACTAAAGGGGTCATCATCACTTATTTCATCTCCAGTTTCCAAACCAGTTGTGTATTTGGGTGTGGATGTGGTTACTTTTTTTTTTTAACCAAGAAAAGTTCAATAAAATCCATGAATCAAAAGAGGTAACAGCTACACCTTAATGACAGGACACACAAAGATGAAAGAGACCACTGTGTTTTCTACTTCGCACCACGTAAAAATTAGCCCAACCACAAAACAGACCAGCAACAGCAGAAATGCCCATCCTCACCTCCGGTTCAGCTGCTCCATCTGCTGTATGGAGTTGGACCGCTGCAGCACCTGGGGGGCGGGGGGAGCTGTCGGCCGCTGCCACGTTGTGGTTCTGTTTACGTGATCCACGTAGAAGATCCTGCCATGGCTGTCTATGCGCGCCTCCCAGTCTAAACAGTAGCAATGCATCCAGAGGAATTAGGAGGAGGAGCTGAGGCCATTCATGTGGTTCATTAACTTCAGCACATGCTTTCCCTCTCTGACACGCTATAATTTGGGGCTAATAACATACACAGCACTGCATAATCCAGCACTTCCCCTCAGTCTGTACCAGAATCTGTTGTGACCAGTCAGTAAACATATCCTGAGGAATGCTTAATGCCAACCCTTTAAAGAATCTCTGAATGTAGAGAATCCTTCCAGATCTGCCTAAAATGCTCATCCTTCACATAGGAGCACTGGTATTTTAAAAATACACGTAATTGGTATCATGATAGTTTAAATATTCACATCAAAATTGGTATCGATGTTTGTTTTCACCAAAACATGGTTGTTTGGGTTTGTTTTTTTTTCCAGCTTACATGAAAAACTCACAGCTGGAAACTTCCACATGCATATTTACATACAATTTTAGTAAGTATAGTTTTCAGAAGAAAATAATGCAAGCCTAGTCATCAAACAATATAATTATCTACACATTTCTATTTGCACTTTCCCAAACATAAATATATTTTCAGAGCAAGGGTAATTACTTGCCTCCAACTTCAAATAAATATAATGTCTTAAAAGATTATTTAATTTTATGTTTAAGGAATCTCATTGATTAAGTGTGATAGTGTTTGTAAACAAATATATAACAGCATTTCGGTAAAAATAGCTAGCAGACTGGTCCTCAGAGCCAAATGTCCCATCTCTGTGACTCTATAAAAGGCTATACTCCTATTAAAATACTCAGAGCATGAGCTAATGTTTTCAAAAGGGAAAATTTTAAAACTGATTGCAGTTGGAAAGGGTAATTTATATAGGAACATATGAAAACAGATATCGATTCTTTCACCAGGAAAGTTCTTATACTTTTCTATTTCTATATAAATTATTTTTTGAAATTAATAAGCCTCTTTCTCCTAAGCAGCTTGATTATTTCAGGACTCTCCATGTGATTCCATAGCTTATCAAGAGACGCCACACGGAGATCAGGAAGGCATGTTTGTGTCTGACCATGTATGGCGTTGCTCTGGAGGTGAATGGAGCCAGTACTCCAACAAAGTCCTTCGGATTGGAAAGCCCCGTGTGCTAGATCCCAGCCAGTGGGGGGTGGAAACCTCTCCTTTTCTTGACCTCAGCGCACTGTAATTTATGACACATGGCAAGAGGAAAAAAAACTAGGCTGAGGAAAAGTAACACACAGACAAAAAAAGTCACTCACGCTCGATAGTAACAGAGACTTACAATGGACCAGCTTGCCAAATCTGAATTCTTTGGGCATATCTACAATCCTACCAATAGGACATTTCCAAAAATTCTCACACTCAACCTGCCATATGCTGATAAACAGTAACTATAGTAAAGCGTTTCAGGAACCATTTTCCAAAAACCGATAGTCTATTCCATTGTTTTGCTCTGTTGCATGCATACTTTCCCATCCCAAAGATTCTGAAAACTAATTATTCCAATTCCATTCCTTTTTCATTAGAGCTAGGATAATTCAAGCACATACTATATATCAAATCAAGTGTACATGAGAAAAAATGGCCATTCCTTCCCCAAGAATGTTTATAGTAGCTTTCAGTTTTGTTTTGTTTTTTAAAATGTAAACTAGCTCAATTAGGGATAAAAACCAGAACAGAAACCAACCTAAAGGAAGCAGAGAGAGAGAAACAGAGAGAGAGAGAGAGAGAGATGCTGCCAAACTTCCAAGATAAGGTTATAACTACGATTTGGCTAAATTTTCTGGCAGTTAAGGCAGAAAACACAATGTTGCATACTTTCCATTTTCTGACAAAAAAAAAGTAAAAAAAACTATTTTCAGAGATGGAACTTTTTCCTTGAACAAACTAAATAAGAATTTACCCCCAGGAAATGTGGCACATGGGTAGCAAAAGAGTGGAAGGGTGAGGAATCTCCAAAAATATTCACCACTCTGCCATGCACATAGCATGTAATGAATAAACAAGTTAAATAACATACAGCCATAAAAAACAATGATTCTTGCATTCACTTGCCACAAAGACCAGGCATGGCCTTAATTCATATTTCAATCAAGACATTTCTGTGTGCAGTGGTGAGAATAAGAAAACAACTTCCAAAAATTTGCTAAGAACATGCAACTTCAGATGCACATGAAGACTATCACTATCAAATATTGTATCTTTAAACTGAGATTATGACTTAAGTCCTCATTAAGGGAAGTGCTATACGCTGGTTTCAATGGGCACTTGGCATTTGATTGGGAGAGACCGATATGCTGTTTCCTTATTCATCCACTGCGTATCCATTCTTTACCCAAGTAGTAAGTAGGTGAAGACGTGAACACGTCCCAGTGAACGCTGAGATTGCGAAGAGGGTCAGTAACTAGTCCGTGACTAGACAGAATAAATTACACATCAAGGGAAGCCAGCATTTGACTGCCTATGTGAATCAAAGGTGTGAGGGCACTGGGAGTGGGGGTTTGAGTTGGTTATAATTGGATTTAGAAAAGTCAAGTACCCGAATGTCGTGTATTTATCAATCCACTTAAAAAAATTATAGTAACCTTGGTGTCTTCATCAAAATGGTGACATGAAGTTATAATGAACTAAAGGTACGCGCGGGAGGGAAAAAAGCTTTGTGATAAAGGCTAGACAGCGGTGTCTAAAAGGTTATTATTTTCTTATTTTAACATTCGAGGAAATATGGTTGCATTTGTATAAAGTACAAGGGTAAATGGAACTATTTTAGGACTTTGGAGTCAGGACAGTAGGTCCCCTGCCCTTTCGGGAGTGGGGGTTAGTGACCGGAAGGGCACAAAAGGGCTTGCAGGGCCCAGTGACGGGCGCTGGTTGCATAGGTGCGCTCAGTTTGGGGGAATTCAGCAGCTAAATATGCTCTTTTCTGCATGTATATTTGAATAAAAAGTTTTAAAAGATCCAAGTAGCTGTATATTTTGCACCTAATATCGTCAATTTTGAAGAAAGTAGCTTTTTAGATGAAAAGCATCAATTCTATTCTCAAAGCTAACTGTTAAACTCTAGAAAATAAGAGGCCCTACCCTTCAACATAGCGGAAACTCTAAGATTAATTTTATTTTTCAGATTCACTGCCTATTTTTAGACATTCATTTCAAAGGATGATTTTAAAAAGGAAGTACACAACCACAAAAACTGATAAATGTTCCCCTGTATTTTTCCAGAATTACACATTTAAACCCCGTAAGTAATACACTTGTCTTAACAATATGGTAACAATCCTGGGGTTTCATAAGCATCCACTAATCCACACTGTTCATCCCGAATCTATTCCTATCTTTCTGGGCGGGGTGGGGGGAAGCATTTATTTGACAATTCCCTATTGTCTCCAGTGCAGCAACAGGTTAAGTCACAATTACATTAGAGTCAATAAGAGAAAAACAAAAGTTTTTCAGAAGGAACTGAGCCAGCCATTCTTTTTGCACTTATCTTAATGCTAAAAAGATTAAGGTCTGTCATGTTGATGAATTCTGGTGGACTACAGCCCTGAACGGCCTCCAGCTGCCAAGTGCCTTCATCCACCTCAGAATAAGACACAGCAAATGCTGAAGGGACTCAGTGCATTTTCAAGTTCAGGCCGCTTCCCTGGAAGGTATTCAACAGTGCCACGCTGCTCTCAAGACCTGGAGCTTTATTCTTTTCTACAAATCATTAGAATGTTTCTCAACAAGTGGTCGAAGTCACACAGCCCACAAGGTTCCTGCACAAGGTCTGCAGCCCAAAGCAAGAGGAAGATTCTGAGAACCAGGCGGCAGATCGTCGTTACTGCTGAACAATCTTTGTGCAAAGTCCCAGATCTGCTGCCTGATCCTAAAATAGGAGAAATAAGACAAGAAGCAGCAGCAAAGAAACAAAGAAAACTGCTTTACATAAAAAGAGACCAAATGGGTGTGCAGAGACTGAGTTATGACACCGCTATGCAAACCACCATGTGATCAGGCGTTAGGGTGAAGCCACACAGCAAGGGACCCCACTGAACTGAATTGTGTGTCTTCAGAGAGAATCCTAAGTTTGCTGGGGTTTTCTCACCAAATAAGCTAAAAGAACAACAATAATAAAGAGAAAGAATCAAGAATGGAGGGTATCTCAGGCCAAGGTACAAAGCTTCAGTCACTTGTCCTGTGGCTCTGGAGAGAGTGACCTGTGTGGAGAGGAAAAGGCCCTTTTGAGTATGACGCAGATGCTTAGCAGAGCAACGTGCCTGGGCCATGAGACAGTCGCTCACATTCTCACTGCGACCACTTCTCTTACCCTTGACAGACCTCGTGGGGGAGGGTCCTGCTAAGGAAACTTGACCCAGAAGAAGAGAAAGTACTTTTTCAACCTTCTTGAGTCTGGCCTCAAAACACTACAGTATAATAAAGTTTCAGAGAAATCCCCTCTGATTTCAAACCCTCTGATTTGAGGTGTTGCTTGCACCTAACACATAACGTTCCATGACAGAAGCCACCACTGCCGCCAACCAAACTTTCAAAAATTTATACTTGTCTACCCCCACAATAGTCCCTTCCCTTCTAATCTTAGATCAAAATACCTGAGAGGGGAGAAGGGATGTTTGAGACTCTTTCTCAACTTTTACTTGTATGGGATCCTGAACAAGTTTCTAACTTATCTGGGCTTCCTTCTCTCCATCTCTAAACTGACAGAATCAGACTAGCTGATTTATACTTACTGGTCTATAAATTACAGACAAGATCTTCTTGACCTACCTCACAAAACTGTTACACGGATTTGAAGAAAAAAGAGGAAAGCATGTAAAAGTGCTAGTGTTAACAGCACCACTGGTAGCCTTAAAATAATTCAGCCTGGCCATTCAAGAGAAGGACCAATCTGCACACGCCAACCAACCACCCCTCAGCTGAGCCTCCCGGTAGACACCGTGTGAAGTCGGAAGGCATAAAACTGCACAGTGTGGAACGCCGCAGGCCGAGGCAGAGGCATGGCCAGAGGCAGAAAACAAAGGCCAGAGGACGGGCTGCGGTGGGGAAAGGCAGCTAGCAGGGGCAGCCACGTGATTAAACAGACCATCAGAAGGACGAGACAGGCTGGGAATGGGAGGGAACAAAGCAGTGTGGGGACAGAGTTGCACAGTAATCAGGTATGCTCAGGCCATAATCTGTAACCTATCCAATATAATATAAATCACCTCCATTCATTTTTGCAAGTTGCATACGAGGAAACGACTCTCAAGGATTTTCCTCCTGCCCTGGTTGGTGTGGCTCAATTGGTTGGAGCATTGTCCCATACACCAAAGGGTTGGGGGTTCAATCCTCCATCAGGGAATATACCTAGCTTGCAGGGGCTTCATTCCCTGGTTGGGGTGTGGATGGGAGTCAACCAATCGACGTTTCTCTTTCACATCTATGTTTCTCTCTCTCCCCCATCTCTCTCTAAAAATCAATAAACATATTTTTTTAAAGAATTTTCCTCCTGTTCATCAGTTACTCGTTAAATTGGATATACTATTACATTGCCTTTTTACTTTTGAATATATTAGCTTATTAAAAGGAACTACCAACTATTTAAATGTTTTTAGAGTCCTGAGATGTAGTCTCTGATGAAAGTATCAGTGTTTAAACAAATGCATTGAACTATCACAAATAGTGGTCATAATTTTGGCAGGAAAGAACCTGCCTTTAAAAATATAGCCTAGAAACCAAAATTATGGCTCAACAAAAATCAGAGCAATTGGATGTGACTGGGGGTGTCATCTACCTGCACGCAGGGGCGGTGCTATGCCTCTGCTCCGGGCCCCTGTAACTCGTTTGGCTTATTAAACCATACACGCATATAAATGACACTCAGAATTCTCTCCTGGTGTTCCGAGTTCATTTTTCTCCAATTATATCTAAATATGTCTCAGGAATATTTTTCTTTTCTGCCTCTAATCTTTTCTCCAAGGGTAAACAATAAGGAAGTTATTTTCTCCTACTTGCTGACAATGACACAGTGATTAATCTCTTGGTTGATTTTTTAAAAAGATTTCATTTATTTATTTTTAGAGAGAGGGGAAGGGGCGGAAAAAGGGAGAGAGAGAAACATCGATGTGTGAGAGAAACATCAATCAGTTGCCTCTCACATGCGCCCCAAACAAGGACCAAACCCACAACTCAGGCACGTGTCCTGACCGGGAATCGAATCAGTGACCTTTCGCTTTGCAGGACGATGCCCAACTGAGTTACACCAATCAGGGCTCTTGGCTGATTTTTAAAAACTGCTTAAAATGTGTTTCCTATGAGTAACCGCCTTTAGTTATCCCAGCATATGAACGAGGGATCTGTGCACAACAGAATTTCCAAAGGATTGAGCCAGCATTTTGGCAAATTTGTACATAGTACCATTCTGCTTTTCTGTTGGCACTCACCAAAATTCACCACTCAGCATTTAAGCCCTTTAAATGGATCCTCCCCCTGACCCCTTTATGTCCCGCCATTTTTAAAATACGGAAGGCCGAAGGCATTAGCTTCTTGCCGGAATCACATAAAGATGGGGGAATAGAGGGTAAATAAGAAGGGAAAGCAGTAAGACAGAAAAATGTATTTTCCAATATGTTCTTAAAAGCAGTATTTACTGAGTTTTATTATTTTTCATCAAAACGTTTTGCTATCACAGAGCAATACTGCTTTCAGGGAATCTAGAAACTAAAACAGTGTTAAGAGTATGATTGGCCAAGGGCATCACTCAGATCTCTGCATGCAGGTTGTATAACTACTTCTTAGCATCCCTAAATCTCAACCATCTTTCCTTTAAGTGTTATACAGTTCTTGAAAGTGAAATATCTTTCAAATCTCCAGATAATTGTCATGTTCCAAACAAATGGTTATTAATTTACGGAATTAACACTTTGCTATATAAGAAAAAAAACCAGGACCCTGTACTTAATTATTTAAATGTTATAAGTGAACAAAAAGCAGTATATTACCCACAGTAAGGCTTTTTCTAAGAGACTGTACCAATTTGTCTACTAACTGAAAATCCATGCCACCCTTAGGAATCATTGAAAAAAATTAATTACACACCCAATTATCTAAAAATATCTGGATCTGTTTCCCTGATTACACTATTTATTCCACAGGCACCACGGTATTTACTACCCCACCCCGCCCCCACCTGCCCTTTCATTCAACAGGACAATGCCAGGCAGAGGTCACCAGCTTAGGGCTTTTCAGACTACATCTGCTAGGTCAGGTGGCAGCCCCCAGATCCCTTCCTCTAGGGGGCCGGGCACCCATCTTTTAGGCTCCATGAGTCCTGCACCCTTGCACCCTTTGATCACGGTGAGCCCTTTAGTTAACAAGTCCTCACTTGGTGGGAGAGCCTCGTCCACCCTCTGGTACCGGCTAACGTCCTGGCGCACTGAAGGCAGCGATCGCAGTGGCTGGTGGCCATTGGCTTGAGAACCTAGGATTAAAGGAAAAATGTTATCCAGGCGCTGTTTTCCCCTTCAGTATCAAAACAGTCTTTAAAAAGTTAACACCTATGCCTGAAACTAATATAGTGTTGTACTACTGTATGTCAACTATACTTTAATAAAAACTTTCTAAAAAACCTAACATAAATCATGGGGCTAGTCTCTTCTCTCTCTTGAGTTTCATTTCCCATAGGAAGACCCAGAAACCACAGAAAACAAGAGATGAAGGCTTAGTCAGAAAAGGGTCTCCTGGAGAGACTTCCCTCCACCCCCACTCCTCCTCCTCCCAGCCCTTTCCCAACCTGGCCTCTGCCGTGGTCATACACTAATGCTTTAGGGTCACTTTAGGTATGGTCACAAGATAATGAAGGAAAGAAAGCAAAACAATGACAACAAAAAAGAAAGAGGAAGAAAAGAAGGCGCATACTTTAGATAGAAAAATAAATTACAGAATAAGAAAAGTATTCCTGTTTCTAAGTCTATTCTATTTAGGCATATGAAATTATCCTTACACTTTTTGATGCATCTGTAATAGAACATTTTACAGGAATCATTCAATTGAGCCACATTCATTGAGAAATACTACAATTTTTATGTGTAAATTTGCATCCTAAGACACTTAAATAGAAGGCAAAAATGTTACATTGGATGCAAAGCCCACATTACTTTCCCTCTTGAAAATTTTGTGCAAGAAGGTGGGACATCGAGGTGTTCTGAAAACCTCTGCAGGTTACACTAACGTTGAAGCTGCTGGCCTGTTTGATTTTGTATCTGCAAACCCAGGTCCACCAGAGAGTCATTATTTAAGGTTATTCTTGTTTTTACACTGCACTGGCAAGGGGGTTTCAGCCCTGGGAACCCGGGATGCCTTGCTGCAGCATGCACATGCGCAGTTCTCTCCTGTGCCCCTGCCCTCGGGCATCTGGGCACTCCAGGCCACTGTGGACAGGGGTGCGGCCCCCACCCCCATTCCACAGGCCATCTTCCTGGCGACAGCAGGTCCCCACACTGTATTCCTGATGCAGAGCCTCCAGGTTCATTATTTAGGTCTGAAGACTTACTCGACAGGCCTCTCACCTCAGGATCAGACGAACCACTGAAAAATAGTAAAAACTAACCTCTGAACACCAAGGGGAAGGAATCAGATAACAGTCGACCTGCATTAGGGACAAAACTACAAGACTTGTCTTTGAGCAGGTACGCTTGAGTCAAGCGCCATGCTGTCCTCTACGTCCTACCTCCAGTGGCGCCCTCCTCCTGGGCAGTGGCCCCTTCACAAGCCTCCTGGGCATCCCCCGCATCACCCTCTTCTGAGGGCTGGCTCTCAGCAGCAGGAGCAGCGGCGGAGGCAGTGGCGGTGGTGGCAGCAGCTCCCTCTTGGCTGCCCCTCCGCTGCCACACCTCCCCAGCCTCATCCTGGTCAGGTAAAATGGCCAGTTCTGCCCCTGGTCCTTCCTCCTCTCCACTGGGCACCTGCACCACAGGTAGAGAACCAGGAGTGCATATGGAATCTGGTGACCCTTGGGCGGGGCCACTGCTGGTGGGCTCTGCTGCACAGGCTCCGTCTTCCTCCTCCTGGGAAGAAAACGCAGGGGTTTCGGGAAACCGCGCACTCTCAAGAGATGAGCACCGTGTCTCCACTGAGGACAGCTGCGTGGTAACGCTCTCGTTGCAGGAGCTGTCAGCGCCTTCCAGGTCACTCTCCCCCTCGGGCCTGGTGCTGGCCTCGCTCACGCTCTCTGTCCTGGCAGGGTCACTGGGTTCTGTTTCAGAGGACACCTGGGAAGGCTCAGACCCCTGATCAAGGGACTCAGTTTCACTGACAGCTCTCCGGCTTCCTCCCGATGTGTCAGAGGTCCCCGTGTCTGCCCCACTCACGGGCTGATCTACCTCTTGAGAGCCACACAGTTCAGTGCTGCCCTGGTCAGCACTGGGTTGAGACTCTGGGCCATTTTCACTTCCATCTGGGTCGGGGCCAGAGGGGGAGGCGCTCTCTACGAGCTCTGGAAGATTTTCCGGCTTCTCCTCCAAGGAGGCAGCATCATTTGTGGAGGCTTCCTCAATCTCCAGTGGGTTGTCTTCTGGCTTTGTCTGAGAGGTCAAGCTCACATCATCAGCTCCCGATGCTCTGCTAAACATTATTAACCCTCCTTCCTCCTCCAAAGACGATGGGTAACCCAGGTCCTGCTGGAGCTCGTGGTCTTCTTCATCTGAGTCAATATGAAGCATTGCATTGAGTCTTGTGTCGGTGGGAAAACTACTCCTTAGTTTCGGAGAGGCTCCCATGGACCTCTCCGAGCAGGTAGCTGTGCCTGGCCTGGAATGACCATTATGTTCAATAGCATCTAAATAATCATTGAGTGAATCCTGGCGTCCTCTGGAAGGAGAGGTCCTTGAAGAAGTAGAGGCTAAATCCTCTGTGTCTATTTCCAGAGTAGAGCTAGTCCTGAAAGAATGCTTGGGCGTCCCATCGGCACTGTCCTCAGGAACTGGCCCGTTGGAACAAACCGGGCTGTCATGATGGCCCCCTGGCAGGTCCTCCTCATCAGAAGGGCTTCCGAGGTCTCCGTTCACAGAATTGACTCCAAGAATCGTGCCAACAGCTTCTGGAGAAGCATCTGAAGGAGACAACAGCAATTATAAACATGACACAGTATAATAACAAATGAACTTTGAATGTCCTACCCCTTTGCCACCAATCAGTTCAAAGAATTCAGTCATCCCACTGAGGCCTCTTTTCAGTATCGCCAACGACTCACTTCTAGCAAGTACACTACCAGACACTTTCACATACGAGGTATATATGTTCACTACTGTTGGAAATTCTATAGCCCAGTTTCCAAATGCGGGTATAAACCTAAGAGGTATTTTTGATAAACAGGCTTTCATAACGGTTTGAATAACTTCAGCAGGCGATCATTGGATAGCTGTTTTATTTTCAGGAAAGGACACAAATTCAAATCTATTCAAATGCACACTGACGACTGAGTAAGATTTAAGAAGTTTTTCCCATGGAGATGTATTTATGCCGATATCTCACCTTCATGCACAGAAGATGTAACCTCTACTCTAAACTGGAGGTACCCACTCACGTGGTCAGCTGGGAGCCTTCTGCCAAGGTTGTAGCTGAGCATTTGATCACTGCAAGAGGAGAGATGGTTCTTTCACCCTTGTACACTGGTGTCAGCCTTCGTTTCTTCCCACAGGCCACCCCAAGTCCCACATATTTCTCGTAAAACTTTCAGACTTGTAAGAAAATAAAAGGCTCAAAGGCATGGTATAGTCCAATGTAAAATTATTCATTCACACAAGTGAATACTTACAAACCCAGTGATAAAAGGAAATCTTGTCAGGAGGAAAATTACCAGTAAAAGCAGTAAATGTAATACAGTGGTTTTTGTTTTTTTTTTAAGCGCAATGATTTCTCCTCTCACTGCTAAGGCTGACCAGGGAAAGGACATTTTGAAAGTCATCAAGGAGCTGTGAAAGGTCTAAAATAATGGGCGCTTTCGGACTCGGGTATGAAAACAGTGGGCCTGGTTCCTTAGCAATGAGCACAACAGGGCACTGGTTCTAAAAGGACACACACAGGTAAGGGTGTCACACGCTGCCATGGAGGGTACTCTGCTGCCATTCTGAAGAATGGGAGCTGAGTGTGAGGAGAGAGCGGCTCAAGGACAGGCCACGCCCTGACAGCTGCTCCAGCTGTGTAAAGGGCAGGGGGCCACCGTGCCTCCCCCTCCTCACCTGGAAAGTAAAGGGGTTGGAGCTGTCGGCCCTCACTGCAGGAGCACCTGGCCCCCACTGGTTCTCAGGGTGGCATGGCAGTGATACTGAGGGGACAGCTGGAGAAACTACATGTGCCATTGTGGTGGGTCTTGTCACACTTGGAGGCATGCAGAAGGGGGCCTCAAGTGGGCCGGCCCAGTTTCTGCCCCACCTTGGCCCCTGGCTCATGCGATCAGCCTTTTGAAGGATGAAGCTGTCCATCTTTTCAACTCCATGTTTACTTATCAAAAACAAATGCAGTTACATCCTTTCTCTGTATGCAACAACTTTCACTCTGAATGTGATTTACATTTAATTAAGGAAAATAACCAAAGGCAGAGTACCAAATCATCCCATCTCTGCTCTCACACTGCCCTCTAACGGCAACTAGGAGGAAAACACAATGCTTCTACCTGTTTGCACCACAGTTGAGTTTAAGAGGCCCTAGTCCCCTGTTTAGTATTAATCTGCATAATTATTTGTGCTTTTCTACCTCCTCAGTTCTAAGTAGATGTTATCCATTTAAAAGAACGCATGCTAATGTAAAATCCCAGTTCGGCTCTTACGAATTTCTTTGACTTCTCAGCAAGAATTTCATAAAACAATAAAATTATATCCTTTACCCTTTCCTTTTTCTTCCCTAGAAACACTGCAATATTTTTTTCTTGATTGATGCTTTTAAAATATTTTTGTTTCCCCAAATGGAGTGCTCGCCGTGTGTCGCTCACACCCTGCTACGGGATTTTCACGCATCATTACTTTCAATCCTCTGAGCAAAGCAAGAGGGAGGTGGGCAGCCAACGCTGTTTGCTGGAGGGGCATAGGAACAGGTAGCTGGCCCAAGACCAGGTAACTGCGAAGTAGCAGAACCAGCAGTAGAACAGGGATTCATCTGACACAGAAGCCCCTGCTCTGCTGTCTCCCAATCAGTCTTATTTTACATATAATCTCAGTGACTCTACACAGCTTCTAGTAACACGCATCTTAATGACACATATTTATTCACGGCTCACCTCGATGTGACTGCCGTCATCATGCTTTTCCTACTTAAAATAGTATTTAAAAAATTTTTCTGTAAAGGGATATGTAGGCTTTTGTAACTATTAGACAGTACAGGTCTGTTAAATGCTTTTATATTAGAGTGTTCAAGTAACATTATGTAATGGCTGTCATCTGCATAACAGCAAGGGTGTCTTTACCACTGTCTTCCCAGCATCTACTCAGTGCCTGCCACGCACAGGGACTCCGTCTCTGTCCACTACGGCCCAGACCCAGAACTACAGGGACCTGCTCTCAACACTCTAGTTCCCCACCCGTCTCTCAGGAGGACCTGCGCCGCTGTGCCGGAGTAATAAAACCTTCCTGTGTTTGCTAAAGCTACATGGACTCCTCTCCTCTTCTTCAGCCAATAAAAGTGAAGTGTTGACAATGAAGACTTATGAAGTGATGAATTTTAGCTAGGAAATCAATATTCAGCAGGAACTGTAAGGGAAAAGCTGCACCCACCTGTGTTGCCCCTGTGACATCCACAATGCCCAACCAACACAGACCTACGCATTTAGTGGACACTGTTTATGCCCATACAACGCACACACCCGTACTCACATTTGTGGGTTAAATTAATTAACAAGTGAGACTCTTTACTTGGAAAAAGTAATTTTAACAGGTGTTAGTGGTTTATTAGCCAAACTGACAAGTTACTTAGTTCGATTATTCAACCTACAAATACAAGAAATCCTCTGTCTTCAGAGACCCTGAGCCGAGGGTCTCATCCCTTGCTGAGCGCCTGCCAGGGGTTCACCTGCTTTCCTGTTCTTACCAAGTCTCATCTGACTCGCCCTGCCTCTGGCTGGGACACATTATTATGAACAATATATTATGTACTATGATGATATATAATTATAAAGAATAAGTGCCAAAGAACTCTCGTTATCTGACTGAAACATTTCTCACTCATGTCCTCAGAGCAATGAACAAAGCATGGGAGAGCGAGGCGCTTTTGGAGAGAAGGCCGGCCCTCTCTGAAAAATGCCAGATTCAAACCAAGGCTCTGAAAGAAGGCAATCAGGAGGGCGTTCTAGCTCGCCTTGTGAAACCACACCCTGTAAACTCTCAGCTAGTTTAGATACTCTCGGCCTACCAAACACGTAAGAATGAAAACCCAGCATTTTTCAAGATGCATCAATTACTGGATGGAAAGCAATAATCGGGTCAGAAACGCACGTTCCGATGCTAATATCTGATCTACTAATCTGTAGGATGTATCATTCTTATTTAAGAAAGCAAATCCCTAAGTATCTGTATCAGACAATGCTTTTAACGTACGTGTACAGAAATATTTCATAGCCCTAATATTTTATGAATTCATGCTGGACTTCTTTCCTACGCGTGGACACGGTCACTGGCTATTCTCTAGGTGTCCAGTTCTTTAAAAGTCTAAATGAAAAAGTCCGCAAGTCAACAACAGTTTTAAACATGGACAAGACTTTATTTTTCCTTGATCATTCTTACTGGCATACATAAATTGACACTTCTGCCAAGTGTCACTTTTTATTATGTAAATTATATCATTATATAAATTAAATGGCAGCTACATTCCCCATACTTAATTCTCACTTTCTGTCACCTTTCACTTTCCATAAATCCTAAAAATACTTTTAATAGCTTCCCAAAGTACATTATCTCCCCCTAGAAGCAATAATTATTATCCTTAAAAATAATTGTGATTTCCCAGCTTGTATCAGATAAACCAAGCTGCTACAATTTCACTGTAATATTTATACCTCATGTGAGCTGACTTACCTTACAAACTCCATTGCCTCTGATGGCCAGAGAAATTAAGAGTCCATTAGAATCTCAGAGTTTCAGGTTTTTAAGGGGTCTTAGAGATGATCTGGTCTAACTACTTTATTTTTCAGATGAGAAAACTAACACCCAAGGAAACTATGACCTGCCAACAGAGTTAATCAGCTGCAGAGTGGAGAGGGATGACCAACCTTCCCCGGTTAGCTAGAGCGACCTGACATTCCTGCCAGTCCTTAAGGCGTTACAGAGAGGACAAGATTCTAGAGCAGGCTGCTCTGAACTCGAATCCCAGCGCCCCCACTTGCTGGTTAGCCTCAAATTCCTCATCTCTGAAATGGGTATATTTCCATCCTTTCCCTCCCAGAGTTGTTGAGAAGATTACATGAGCTACTGACTGTAATGTGCTTAACTCCTGACACAGGTAAGCTCTCAGCATCTTTTTCACTACTGCTGCTGCACCCACTGTAACCACTGACACTGTTGTCACTGATGCCACCACTGTCACCACCATTACTGCAGCTGCTCCTCCTCCTCTTACTGCAACCACCACCATCTGCTCTAATGTTCTCTCACGATGAGGAAGATTCCCAAAATATGTGCCTCGGTGCTACCTCAGAGCACCAGGGTAACTGACTTTTCTGGTACTTACAATGTAAAAATAAATAGACCGTTTATAATAAGGGATGGAGGCATGTTAGAATTTCTTAACTGCTTTTTTCACAAATTACAAATGGCTCACAGAAAGAAAACAGACCTCAAAAGTAAATTTCAGTTGCCTGAATGAACCTATATCTCTAGGAGTTCTACTAAAATACCTCTTTGGAGTTTAGGTCTTGTTTTAAATGGCCCTAAAACAAGGTGGCTTTGTTTCTCAGGGACAACAAGTTCTCTGGATGGGATCAATCAGGGTAAGGGAGGTGT